>WBZZ01003583.1:72500-226219 GCA_019918135.1 Paulinella micropora
GGAGTTGGGAGCTCATATTGACAGGGTGGTTAGCCCCAGACTCGATCTTGATGCTAATATGATTTTTTTGGAATTCACGCAAATGTTTTCGTTAGGGGAGTGTCCTGAATGCCAAAATTCCTTGGTTTTTTTTCGCGTCCCAATCGGAAGAAATCATGGTTGTGTGAACCAGCAGGAGTTGGGATCTCATATTGACAGGGTGGCTAGCCCCAGACTTGATGTTGATGCTGATATAATTTCTTTGGAATTCACGCGAATATTTGCGTTAGGGCAGTGTCCTGCATGCCAAAATTCCCCCCCTTTTTTTAAACCTTTTTTTTGCAACCTCGTCCGAATAAATCATGGTTTGTGTGAAACAGGAGGAGTTGGGAGCTCATATTGACAGGATGGCTAGCCCCAGACTGGATCTTGTTGCTGATATAATTTTTTTGGAATTCACGCAATATTTGCGTTACGGGAGTGTCCTGAATGCCAAAATTCCTTGTTTTTTAGCATATTTTGTGCTCTCCCATCGGAATAAATCATGGTTTGTGGGAACCAGGAGGAGTTGGGAGCTCATATTGACAGGGTGGTAAGCAGCAGACTCGATCTTGATGCTGGTATAATTTTTTTGTTGGAATTCACGCAAATATTTGCGTTAGGGGAGTGTCCTGAATGCCAAATTTCCTGGCTTTTTAGCAGTACTTGCCGGTGCCTCCGGCAATTGAACGTACCCTGTCGACGGGGCAGGGTGGGTCCGGGGGGCTCTCCCCCCCGGGAACCCCAGCCCGGCGATTGTACGTACCCGTTTTGCCCCCCCCCTCGGGCTGGGGTTCCCGGGGGGAGGGCCCCACGGACCCCCCCTTCCCCGTCGACAGGGTACGGTCAATTGCCGGAGGTACCAGCAGAACGCAAGTAAGCTCTGGTGGCACAAAAACCTCAAATATCTGGAACAAAAACCTAAAATATCTGCTTTTTGTGCCACCCGCCAACAAATTTTTTTTATCTCCGAAGAGAGCGCACCTAGAGGTGTCGGGTACACCAAACATCAGCCTCAAACCCTCGGGTGTGCGCAAACGGCACCTGGTGGCGCAAAAACCTCAATTTCCCGGTGTCTAGGCCACCCGGCGCTACAATTTTTATATTTTCGAAGAGAGCTCATCAAGAAGTGTTGGATACACCAAATATCAGCCGCTAACTCCCTCTGGTGTGCGCAAACGGCGCCTGGTGGCACAAAACCTCAATTTTCTGGTGTGGGTGCCACCCGCGGGGGGGGGGGGCGGGGGAGGGGGGTGCGCTTCGCAAACCATCCGTTCAGGTGTTGGCGCAGCCCCTAATTATTATTATTATTATTATTATTATTATTATTATTATTATGGAGGCGCATGTGCAGAAATGCATCAGCCATTGACAGAGAAGCACTATTATTATTATTATTATTATTATTATTATTATTATTATTATTATTATTATTGGACACCGTGATAGCCCAGTGGTCAAGTTCTACCATCTGGGCCCTGTCGCCAGTTCGATTCCCGTCGGTGCCACCAGTATTTTCATTGAACATACCGGTCCGTCTGGAAGTGTTGGAACTGCCCGTGCGGGGGTGTCATTAGAGCCTATCGTCAATTCTTCGTACTCCCCTCACGGGTGAGACGATGGAGGCGCATGTGCAGAAATGCATCAGCCATTGACAGAGAAGCACTATTATTATTATTATTATTATTATTATTATTATTATTATTATTATTATTACGATGGAGGCGCATGTGCAGAAATGCATCAGCCATTGACAGAGAAGCACTATTATTATTATTATTATTATTATTATTATTATTAATGGAGGCACATGTCCAGGATCTGGATCTGATGCTATAGTCTGAGGAAGCCTATTATTATTATTAAGTAGCAGTAGTAGTAGCTTGGCTGTAGTAATAGTATAGTATAGTAGTAGTAGTAGTAGTAGTAGTAGTAGTAGTAGTAGTAGTAGTAGTAGTAGTAGTAGTAGTAGTAGTACCAGAAACGTATAGCAGTATTCAGGTGGCCATCGTTGTTGTTGATACGGTTTTTTTTGTTGTTGTTGATGTAGAGGAATCTTTTTTGTATGTGTGCAAGTTTGTAAGACTAAATATTTTTGCGCCATTTATTACGAATGGGAATATCAAAAAAAGAAAACTGGAGATGTATAGATAATATTGATGGTGCAAACTGCAAAAATCGATAAAAAACGAATGAAGGTGCTTCACAAGAGTCCTTTGTGTAAAATTTGCTACCAAACCGAGCAATAAAATCAAAAGATTTCAAACAAAACCATCCCTGTTGGTGGCAAATCAAAAACTGATGAACTTACTGTGGTAGCAGCTGGTAGATATGCTGCTCTTTGCTAGCTTAGCAACCCAGCGTGTACTGGGTACCTACTCGCCATCTACAAGCAACAGCGGCTCTGGAGGAAAATACAGAGTTGCTGGATACAGCAATGACTATGATGCACCCGTTTATCAGGTTCAATTCTATGTTTGGTGGCATTACCTCGAATATATATGCTTTTTGCGTGTACAGGGATCCAATCAAGGCTATGGATATGAAAAACCTGCGGCTGGTTACCAGGTTTCCCACATATACACAGAGATAATATCTTTCTGTTTGTATGATTGGAATATTCAAGTTGCATTATTTTTGGTATGCAGAGCTCAGGATACAACTCTGGTGGCAGCGGCTATGGTTACAACTCTGGCGGCAGCGGCTATGGTTCTGGATACAACTCTTTTGGCAGCAGCTATGGGTCTGGATACAACTCTGGCGGCAGTGGCTATGCCATCGGACTTGGGACTGTCTACAGCAGCGTGGCAGAAGACATAGGTGAGTAGGCTAGGAAATATTGTGCCTTTTTGAAAAACATGAATTCGTCGTTTTTGTGGCTCTTGTGTCTGGGACTGTTGCGCTGTCTCAGATGGAAATGCTCTCTGCACTCTAGGTTACAGATCACCCAGCAAATACCCCAATCCGGTCGACATAGGAAGGTGATTTTCTCTTGACACCCTCGATTGTAATGCTCGCAAATTGAATTTATTTTGGTTTGTTGTATTAGATACTCAAGCCCCTCAAGCAACGATTATTATGACCAGTACAAATCTTACGTCGCGTCGCAGCGCGACCAGTCTTACTCGGCTCAGTCTTACGTCGGGCTCTCGTCGCGCGACAATTACCAGGCTGGCAACACAGGTGGCTACGGCAGCAACGGCTATGCAGGCGACCGATCTTACGTCGGGCTCTCTTCGCGCGACCAGGGCCATGACCAGGGCTACGGACACGGCGGCTACGGCGGCTACAGTCAAGGTGGCTATGACAGGGGCTACGAGCAGAGCAACAAGCAGGGAGGCTACGATGAGGACCGATCTTACGTCGGGCTCTCTTCGCGCGACCAGGGTTACAACAACCAAGGCAACAGTTATCAGACTGTCTATCAAGGCAGCAATTACCAATCTGGCAATGAGGGCAACAGCTACCAGGCTGGCAACCAGGGCAACAACTACCAGGCTGGCAACCAGGGCAACAACTACCAGGCTGGCAACCAAGGCAACTACCAGGGTTACAACAACCAGGGCAACAACTACCAGGCTGGCAACCAGGGCAACAGCTACCAGGCTGGCAACCAGGGCAACAACTACCAGGCTGGCAACCAAGGCAACTACCAGGGTTACAACAACCAGGGCAACAACTACCAGGCTGGCAACCAGGGCAACAGCTACCAGGCTGGCAACCAGGGCAACAACTACCAGGCTGGCAACCAAGGCAACTACCAGGGTTACAACAACCAGGGCACCAACTACCAGGCTGGCAACCAGGGCAACAGCTACCAGGCTGGCAACCAGGGCAACAACTACCAGGCTGGCAACCAAGGCAACTACCAGGGTTATAACAACCAGGGCAACAACTACCAGGCTGGCAACCAGGGCAACAGCTACCAGGCTGGCAACCAGGGCAACAGCTACCAGGCTGGGAACCAGGGCAACAGCTACCAGGCTGGCAACCAAGGCAACTACCAGGCTGGCAATCAGGGCAGCAATTATCAGGCTGGAAACCAGGGAGGTAGCTACAATCAGGGCACTTCTACGAAGTCGCCCTCAACGACTGCCGCTGCTACAGGCATGCCCAGCTACAACCAGGGAGGTAGCTACAATCAGGGCACTTCTACGAAATCGCCGTCGACGACTGCCGCTGCTACAAGCATGCCCAGCTACAATCAGGGAGGCAACTATAACCAGGGCACTTCTACAAAGTCGCCCTCGACGACTGCCGCTGCTACAAGCATGCCCAGCTACAACCAGGGAGGTAGCTACAATCAGGGCACTTCTACGACTACGAAATCGCCGTCGACGACTGCCGCTGCTACAGGCATGCCCAAGTACAATCAGGGAGGCAGTTACAATCAGGGAGGCAGCTACAATCAGGGAGGCAGCTACAATGAGGGCACTTCTACGAGATCGCCGTCGACGACTTCCCCTGCTACTGCCCCTGCTACAGGTATGCCCTCTGGTATGCCCTATGGTTCCAACGGTATGCCTTATGGTTCGAACGGTATGCTCTATGGTTCCAACGGTATGCCCTATGGTTCCAACGGTACGCCCCATAGCTCTGCTATGCCCTCCACGGAGATGCCCTTCACACAGCAGCCTACCAATAAGCCCAACATCAACATGCCCTACTACGAAACCACTGGAACCCCAAGCGAGAAGCCCCAGGGCAAGGCAGATGGATCCACCTCCCCGCCCACTGCTGTCCCAGGGCCGCTACCCGGCTACCCAGCCGGTGGTATGTACTTTCTACCAGGCTTTCGCTTTCCGTTCTTTCCTCCAGGATTTTCCCCCCCCAACATGAACGGGGCCCAGCCGAAAGCGGATGGGACCACAGAGGATGGATCGAGCTCGTATTGGGATAGCTCCTGGTCCACCTCTTCTGAGGTAAGAAAAGACTGCTGCAAATGTGTCCTTGGCTAAAGAGAAGATGCATCTTGTGTTGATGTAAGAAAATTAAGTCTTTGAAGCTTTGAATTATGTGCATCAATTGATGGCTCATGGATAGTTTGATCGCTCTTAGGAATCGATGGATGAAAAACCGACCGGAAACCCTCCGGTCAACCCTTCGGTCAACCCCAAATATGGATATCCTCCGGTCAGCAGCCCTCACAAATCCATGAAAAAATCCTTTATCCATAACAACATTCAAGACCAACAAATTTTGTTTTGTATTTTGTGTTTTAGTACATGATGTTCCCGACCACCAGGACTCCATACGCAGGATACAGCACCATGCCCCTTTTCAACACTGAAACGACCCAGGCTCCCCAGACTCACACGTCAACACAGGCTCACACGTCAACGGCCAAGGCTCCGACCTATACCCCAGCCTACACTACACCGACCTATACCCCAGCCTACACTACGACCAAGGCTTCGACCTACACCCCAGCCTACACTACAACGACCAAGGCTCCGCAGACCACGACAACTACCAAGGCTCCGCAGACCACGACAACTACCAAGGCTGCTAATCACGTATATCAGCTCCAGGATGATAGCTCCTACGATGGTGCGCATTCAGCAAGCTATCAACAGGCGCAAACCGCAGCTAATTCGTACCAGGCGCCCGCAACCAACACGTACCAGGCACCCACCACGACTAAAGCACCCGCCATGCCAACGTCCACTAGCCAGCCTGCTTCAACTGCGTCCACCAGCAACACCAACAGGCTAAATTTTGTGGACAACATCTGGCCAATTTTGGTGAGAATGGGTGTGGTAGCGTCTCATGGGGATAAAGGTATGGCAAAAAGCTACCTGTACATGCCCGACGCGGCGACAAGCTATGCCAACACGGTGAATGTGGTAGCAAAGGGCCAGAAGCAAGGCATGAAGTTGATCACGCCCTGCAAGTCAAAGGAAAGCTACCTCCTGCTGAAGATCAAGGGCACACACTTGCAATACGGTGGATCGGGCAGTCGTATGCCATTGGGCCCGCCAGCAAACTACAAAGACGTAAATACCTTTATCTTTCAACATATATCTAGCTTGTAAACTGATGCTAATCCCTTACTGCCTGACCTATGTCCTGGCATAGGTGGAAACGATGGAGCGCTGGATAGATCAGGGCGTGCTTTATGACTCCGCTTCCCAGCCCCACAGCTGCGCCAATATGGAGGTAAACCCGGCCGCAAACAGCACCAGCACCGGCACCAGCAGCAACAAACCAAACGTCAACGATGCAAGCTGTCCCGCCAGCATGCAAGCTTGGGACAAATCCAGTAGAGAATGTACACAAGAAGGTCCACAAAACGGAAAGATAGGAGGCACGACGCAAGGCTAATTTTACAAGTACATCTGCAAGAGATCATGCATACACGTGCATATGGGGAGTGTATATGTATGTGTGTGTATGTTTGTGTGTGATGGGGCGGGTAGGGTTTGGCGAGAACGAATAGATAGATCATGCAGAAGAAAGAAAGAAAGAAAGAAAGAAAGAAAGAAAGAAAGAAAGAAAGAAGATAGATAGATAGATAGATAGATAGATAGATAGATAGATAGATAGATAGATAGATAGATAGATAGATAGATAGATAGCAGACTATGCATGTAGCGATCCATATGTGTAAAATTTGTTGCCTTGGCAGCACTTGGGAAGCAATGCAGCTACGATTTGTTCTGTTGCTGCCCGGACGAGCAGCAAGAAGTGAATCGGGGACCTTGCGTTAACATCAACAACTTAAAGTGCATCAGTACTTCACACGGAAACTACTGGTCGCTTTACAAATGCTATACAAGCAGCTTCATACACAAGCATGCAGAAATGCACGATAAAGATAAATCACACAGATATGAAAGCCAACCTACAGAAAGAGTGGAGAGTTGAGAGAGGATCGGAGGCCGTGGGTCAGGGGGGGGGAGGAAGAGAAAGAAAGCGAGAGAGAGAGAGAGGGAGAGAGAGAGAGAGAGAGAAAGAAGAGAGAGACAGACAGACAGACTGACAAAGACAGAGACCGTATCAGTCTTTTGTTATGCTATTTCTTGATAGGGAACTGTTTTATGGAGAACAACCGCATTGTGTGATGGACAAAACTTGGAAATGCCCCAGTGAATATAGCAGCAACTCAGGCTAACACTCATTATTGGGACCGAGTTAGTTTCTTTTCTTGAACACCTTTGAACTTGATAAGTCAGAAGTAACCAATGGAAAATGAAATTTGAGGAACGAGTCATCGTGTGAAGAAAGCTACACAACGAAGCCTCACCATCCAGCGCATGAATTTAGCCGTCATCGTGTTTAATAATATTAATGGTCTCAACTTCAGTCACTGCAGTCGTCATGACAGTATGACGAGATGATCAGACGTGACTCTCTGAATAGTCACAGTGGAGCGGGTAACTTCAGATAATACGTTGCGGCATGCGTAGCAAGGAACAGTAGTACGGCAGGATCGCGTCATCGTGATACTCAATCAACTAGATTCACAGGAAAGTGACTAATATTGATACTATAAATTAACACTTAACCCGGCAATCCACATTTGTGGTTTAAAACCACATTTGTGGATCTTGTGGATTGTTCAAGTTTTAAGCCCCAAATGTGGCAATATTAGAATATTAGCAGTACTTTGTTTGTTGTGAGTTTGATAGTATTACAACTCTTTAAGTAAGCAGATATAACGAACTCTTAATAGGAACACTATGGCTGCTTTGAGTCCTGACTAGTGTGAGCAGGTGAAATACAAGTAAATAGTAAAGAGGTCACTTCGTTTATTTACATAATTTCGAACTTATTGCAGGCTTGGGTTCAACGTACGGTCCAGTGTAGAACTTAGATTGTGAGGTCTCCAGACGGTTCTCAAACGGATGGTGCATTTGTCTTCAAGTTAACAGTCATACTTGAAACTGGTACTGTCGGGTTGGTAGACTTGAAAATGCCAAATTGATTTGGGGAGGTTAAGCGAAAATGACTGGGAACGGTAAAAATGACATTCAAACATTGCGTTCTTCCGTTCTCGTCCTTGTTCACAAATTTATCGTACATGCATGTTCAGCACAGGAAATCATCCGGGGAAAAGGGCAATATTGCTGTTGACATTCAAGACAACAACAAAAATTAGTTTTTCATTTTTGTGTCAGATTTTCATTTTTGTGAGTTTTTCATTTTTGTGACAAAAATTCAAATTTTCAAATTTAACGGTAACATTTCGAGAAAATTTACGATATTTTGCGGACGAATATAGCCGTTAATTTGAAAAATTCAAATTTTCACCCAAAATCAAATTCCAACCAAAACTGAAATTCCAACCAAAACAGAAAAATCAATTTTTTTTGTTGTCTTGAATGTCAACAGCAATATATGAAGGAACAAGGCAATAGTTAATCTTTTCTAAAAAGATCTTTGACTTAATCGTTTGAAATCATTTCTGAACGGAATCGAAAACTAGTTAGTGAAGTCGAAAAGTCGTGCAGAGGAGAATCTGATGAACAGGTTAAAAAGAGTGATTTATCTACTGTAAAGGTTTTGGCCTGTCGTTAAGGTGCTCAGTCTGATAGCTCCATATGTTCCCCCCCAGACCTAACTGTTGAGTTGATTTGCGTACAGAATGAGTGATTAACGAACAAAGTGTGTTGTCTCATTAAAAAAAATTAGAAGAAACTCAAATTGAAAGAGAGGTGGATGAGTCTCTTAAACTATTGGAGAGTAAAAGAATGATGCGTCTATATCAAGTTGGCGCGATGCAGATGATGATCAGCCGGGGCCGGATATCCTTGATTCGCAGCAGGACTGGGACAATTGAGGCGCAGTAGCGAGCGAAGATATCGAGGGGGCGATGTAGAGCCATAGGGAATTAGGTGACCGGGTATCACATAGCCGAGATGAACTAATGAAGCACCAAGTGTGCAGTGCCGATATAACCACTGAGGGGTTCAATTTCGGTGAGAATAATCGTTGACCTGCATGCACAAGAGGCGATCAATGACTTACATGGACACGCCGGTCATGGCGTAATGTTTCTAGGGACGACGACTGTTCAAGTGGGAAAAGCGCTGGGCGGGGGCCGGGCGGGTGAAGCCATTACGATAGGTAAAACCCACTTGAGAGTGATAGGGGATGGCTACTCCTTGGACTTGGCTTGCTTGCCCTTCTGGAAGACATGCAGCGGGAAGGATTCGCCGGTGATGAGGGTACCTCCAAGACGTCGACGCTTAAGAACGTTGGCGGGAAGCAGACTTTTGTCCTTGATCTTCTTGAAGGGACGCCACTCGATATGGCGATAAACGACTTGATCGTTGGTGATATCGAAGAGGAGGCCTAGGGGCTTCCAGAAGGCATTCTCACACGTAGGAGTTAGCGTTAAGGTCGATAGGGTCATAGGTACAGGAAGGTAGACATGTACACATACGTACATTCAGCTAGATTATGTCAGCAGTCGAATATTTTTTCTTTCTCTTCTCTTACGTATAATGGATAGACAGATAATAACAGAATAGTTTAGTTTAATGAGAGATTGAGAACAGATAGAGCAGTGGGGTAGAGTAGCGTCTCACTTCGTGTGTGAGTAGTGTAGGTTCTCTCTCGAAAAGAGCTAAGGAGCAATTGAAAAGGGCCATTGAGTAGGCCATTCATTAGAGTGCCCGTTAGGATGACCCCAGAGACTACGGCACAGATAAGAGCCGAGGGGCGTAAGAAGTTGTTACAGTTGGAGGTGCGAATGAGAGATAACATGTTTGTGTGGCGAAATTTCAGCGTATTTTACGGACATTTTCGTCTAATTTTGCGGACATTTCAGTAGACGTTGTTGTGTCGATGAGTGTCAAGTAGTGTGTGCGTGCGGTGTTACACCCTTGTGAACTGTCTGAGGTGTTGCGTGTGTATGACATTGTGTCTGCCATGTGTTTGGCATTGGCATTTCGATTGCCAAAAACACGCGTACGTATACGTAGAGAGAGAGAGACACCCAGACATGAGACACTTTTTCCTTTTCATCCACATTTTGCCTTTGTCCCCATTTGGTCGAGCGGGCGTGGGGGGAGAGAATTTCACAAGCTTGCTCGTTTTGCTTAGACTGATGTCCTTCCGGGCCCGACCAGCTCCCTGTCCAGCTTCCAGCTTCCATTTTCAGCTTCCAGTCCGGCTTCCAGCTTCCAGTCCCAGCTTCTAGCTCCCATTTCCAGCTTCCAGCTTCCAGTCCGGCTTCCCGCTTCCAGTCCCGGCTTCCAGCTCCCAGTCTCAGCTCTCCTTTTTTTCTTTCAGTGTTATTTAGCAATCATGGCTTGTCCTGGGCAAGACTTTAAACTGCATCCAGTTTCAGTAGTTAGAATGTTAGTAACATATATTTTCATTTAGTATAAGGACTCGACGTGTGTGGGTGCCCTTTCTGGCCACACTAGTATAGTTCATTCTCTTTTTCCTCTTATACATATTTCTTTCTTTGGATGGATAGAGAGTAGACAAGCTAGCTAGACGAGTAGGTCTATAGTAACTAATCTAAGCATTAGATAGTGCGTGCGAGTGTATCATGCATTTTGTTTTAGAGGGTATGTACGAACATAGGCTCAAAAGGCTCTTAAGTCTGAATATCTTCAATAACATTCTGCTAATTTATTTTGCTTTCTATATTGTTTAGTCTTGGTGCTATTTTGTTTGAGAGTTCTCACTTATTTTGTTTTTTAGTGCGTTTGTGTGTTGACATACTGTCTCAATATGTATTTTTGGTGTCGATGCATATGTATTATGCCTCGTACGTTATATCGCGTTTGCATTATATCTTTATGTGATGCTGATGGATGAACATCATCATATGATTACACTATACGTGTATGAATCTTTATGTTTGTGTTTTTATCCTGATTTACATGATATAGTTAGTGCTTGTTTACTTGGTGTTATATTGCGATTATCGTGTTGTGTTGTGTCGATTGAAGCAGTATAGATCAACACAGTGAGGGTCAGAAAGAGAGAGAGAGAGAGAGAGAGAGAGAGAGAGAGAGAGAGAGAGAGAGCAGGCAGAGCAGCAGGCAGAGCGAATGCTATCATAGAGGAGCCAGAGAGAGTGAGTAAGTGAGGCTCAAGAGTAATTAGTATGAGAGAGATAGTAAGCCTGCGTGAGATTAATGCGTGCGTGCACCATGAATGACGAGCAGCTAGCGTGATTGTGTGCATAGGATAGCTTTTAGCCTATAGAGAGAAAAGACACTTTGCAATTGTGAGTAGTCGTGAGTAGAGCTGACGAAGGAGAGAGAACACTACGAACCGGAAAGTCTAGGCGATTTCACGTTTGAAAATGAAAAAAAAATGCATGCTGTTTTGCGTTCAGAAATAATAAATTAGTCATTTTTCATACATTCTAAAACCATGCATTAGTCAAAAATGACTAAACTTTTATAAGAAAAATTGACTAATGTGTCATAATCATATAGTTTTAAAAATATATTACATTAATGACTACTTCATTCCGTGTAATTATTGACTAATTTATCATTTTAGAGCTTGTTTCAACATACAACCCACTAAGTACATGACTAAAAATGACTAATCAGTCAAAAAACGACAAATCTGTCATAAAAGCTGATTTGTCATTTCGACAAATCCGTCAAACCACCGTGAAACCACCTCAATAAAATCACCACACATTAGTCAAAGTGACAGCGTTTTTTTACTAATAAGGTGCAGAAAAACAACATATAAAATTTTTCTGCACCTTATTAGTCATAAAATGACTAATTTTCTTGCTTGATTAGTCAATTTTTGTATTATCCGATATTTGTCTGGTCCTGATTAGTCAAAAATGACTAACTTTTTCAATTTTTTATTTATTCAATATTTTGCAAAAATGACTAATCTGTCAACAAATGAACAATTTGTCATGAAATTTTTTTATTGATCCTTACTTACTTACTTACTTGCTTAGTTACTTACTTACTTACTTACTCACTTACTTACTCACTTACTTACATACGTAGTTACTTACTTACTTACTTACTTACATACATACATACTTATTTACCAACTTACTTATATTTGCTTACTTACTTACTTGCTTACTTGCTTGCTTACTTGCTTACTTGCTTACTTACTTACTTACTTGCTTACTTACTTACTTGCTTATTTACGTACTTACATACTAACTTACTAACTTACAGTCATACATACATACTTACTTACTTATGTTTACTTACTTACTTACTTACTTACTTACTAATACTACTTACTTACTTATTTATACTTGCTTACTTGCTTACTTACTTACTTACTTACTCGTGCAGGGAAGAAGGTTGAGGCGGTTGCAGCGGCGGTAGCCACCATGTCAGAAGACGGGTTCGAAGCAGGTGATTATTATTATTATTATTATTATTATTATTATTATTATTATTATTATTATTATTATATTATTATTATTATTATTATTATTATTATTATTATTATTATTGTTATTGTTGTTGTTGTTGTTATTATTGTTATTATTATTATTAGTGGCACCGCGATAGCCCAGTGGTTAAGGTCTACCATCTGGGACCTGTCGCCAGTTCGATTCCCATCGGTGCCAGTATTTTCAAAGGATATTTTCTTTGAAAGTATTGGTCTGTCTGGAAGGCTTGGAGCTGCCTTGCGGGGGTGTCAGTAGAGCCTATCGTCAACTCTTCGTACTCCCCTCACGGGTGAGACGATGGAGGCACATGTGCAGAAATGCATTCGCCATTGACTGAGAAGCACTATTATTTTTATTATTATTATTATTGTTATTGTTAATGACACCGTGATAGCCCAGTGGTCAAGTTCTACCATCTGGGCCCTGTCGCCAGTTCGATTCCAGTCGGTGCCACCAGTATTTTCATTGAACATACCGGTCCGTCTGGAAGTGTTGGAACTGCCCTTGCGGGGGTGTCATTAGAGCCTATCGTCAATTCTTCGTACTCCCCTCACGGGTGAGACGATGGAGGCGCATGTGCAGAAATGCATCAGCCATTGACAGAGAAGCACTATTATTATTATTATTATTATTATTATTATTATTATTATTATTATTATTATGGACACCGTGATAGCCCAGTGGTCAAGTTCTACCATCTGGGCCCTGTCGCCAGTTCGATTCCCGTCGGTGCCACCAGTATTTTCATTGAACATACCGGTCTATTTCTGGACCAGTATTTTCATTGAACATACCGGCCCGTCTGGAAGTGTTGGAACTGCCCTTGCGGGGGTGTCATTAGAGCTTATCGTCAATTCTTCGTACTCCCCTCACGGGTGAGACGATGGAGGCGCATGTGCAGAAATGCATCAGCCATTGACAGAGAAGCACTATTATTATTATTATTATTATTATTATTATTATTATTCTGGATGCACATGGCCTTTTGGCTCAGCAATTGGCAGGAGATACACTATTATATTATTATTATTATTATTATTATTATTATGGAGGGGTGCACAGTATGGCACCCCACGGGAAGAGGAGGTGGTTGGGCCTCTTCCCACTGGTTTCGAGGCTATGTCGTTGTGTTGGCTCCGAGGCTATGTTGTTGTGTTGGTTCCGAGGCTATGTTGTTGTGTTGGTTCCGAGGCTCTCTTGTTGTGTGGGTTCCGAGGCTATGTCGATGTGGGTTCCGAGGCTATGTTATTGTGTTGGTTCCGAGGCCATGTCGTTGTGTTGTTTTTTATAAGACATACACCACGTGGGATCAAAGGGGTATTTACATTCCGCGATCTAGGGGTGGTGACGGGTTTCGAGGCGTCCCAGATACTTACCACAAAACGTCCTCATGCGCTGGCAGACCGCATGAAATGTCTGCTACCCCTGTGAGTATCTCCATGCGGGCCCTACCCAGTCTCGTGGAGCTCTCACGCGGGGAGGATCGATCATTTGTAGTTGATTTCCTGCATGGTACCCGACACTGTGCGGGTAGTAGGGACTTCCTTTTGGGGCCTTCTATGCAGGATGGTTAGAGTCACTCTTCCCTCCCCAACATACTCACTGTAGTCCCTGTTGGGTCGAGGGATGGAGGCGCATGGCCCTCGGGCTCAGCCATGACAGATCAATATATAAATATATATTATTATTATTATTATTATTATTATTATTATTATTATTATTATTATTATTATTATTAGGGAGTACATAGGCCATTGGTCCTTTCAATGGGCTGATTGGTATAAAGCTCCTAGAGTAATGTTCTATGCCGTCACTTCCTTTATTCCACCGATTGGTGTGGAGACTTTCCTTTTGGAATGGAGGACTGGATGCACATGGCCTTTTGGCTCAGCAATTGGCAGGAGATACATTATTATTATTATTATTATTATTATTATTATTATTATTATTATTATTATTATTATTATTATTATTATTATTATTATTATTATTATTATTATTATTATTATGGACACCGTGATAGCCCAGTGGTCAAGTTCTACCATCTGGGCCCTGTCGCCAGTTCGATTCCCGTCGGTGCCACCGGTATTTTCATTGAACATACCGGTCTATTTCTCTGGACCAGTATTTTCATTGAACATACCGGCCCGTCTGGAAGTGTTGGAACTGCCCTTGCGGGGGTGTCATTAGAGCTTATCGTCAATTCTTCGTACTCCCCTCACGGGTGAGACGATGGAGGCGCATGTGCAGAAATGCATCAGCCATTGACAGAGAAGCACTATTATTATTATTATTATTATTATTATTATTATTATTATTATTATTATTATTATGGACACCGTGATAGCCCAGTGGTCAAGTTCTACCATCTGGGCCCTGTCGCCAGTTCGATTCCCGTCGGTGCCACCGGTATTTTCATTGAACATACCGGTCTATTTCTCTGGACCAGTATTTTCATTGAACATACCGGCCCGTCTGGAAGTGTTGGAACTGCCCTTGCGGGGGTGTCATTAGAGCTTATCGTCAATTCTTCGTACTCCCCTCACGGGTGAGACGATGGAGGCGCATGTGCAGAAATGCATCAGCCATTGACAGAGAAGCACCACTATTATTATTATTATTATTATTATTATTATTATTATTATTATTATTATTATTATTATGGACACCGTGATAGCCCAGTGGTCAAGTTCTACCATCTGGGCCCTGTCGCCAGTTCGATTCCCGTCGGTGCCACCAGTATTTTCATTGAACATACCGGTCCGTCTGGACCAGTATTTTCATTGAACATACCGGTCCGTCTGGAAGTGTTGGAACTGCCTTTGCGGGGGTGTCATTAGAGCTTATCGTCAATTCTTCGTACTCCCCTCACGGGTGAGACGATGGAGGCGCATGTGCAGAAATGCATCAGCCATTGACAGAGAGGCACTATTATTATTATTATTATTATTATGGAGGCACATGTCCAGAATCTGGATCTGATGCTATAGTCTGAGGAAGCCTATTGTTATTGTTATTATTATTATTATTATTAATGGAGGCACATGTCCAGGATCTGGATCTGATGCTATAGTCTGAGGAAGCCTATTATTATTATTATTATTATTATTATTATTATTATTATTATTATTGGACACCGTGATAGCCCAGTGGTCAAGTTCTACCATCTGGGCCCTGTCGCCAGTTCGATTCCCGTCGGTGCCACCAGTATTTTCATTGAACATATCGGTCTATTTCTGGACCAGTATTTTCATTGAACATACCGGCCCGTCTGGAAGTGTTGGAACTGCCCTTGCGGGGGTGTCATTAGAGCTTATCGTCAATTCTTCGTACTCCCCTCACGGGTGAGACGATGGAGGCGCATGTGCAGAAATGCATCAGCCATTGACAGAGAAGCACTATTATTATTATTATTATTATTATTATTATTATTATTTACTTACTTACTTACTTACTTACTTACTTACTTACTTATATTTACTTACTTACTTACTTACTTACTTACTCACTTACTAAGGATAGATAGATGGCCACCCAGCGATGTGGTCCACGAAGTCGAAGTTCTTCTCTTCTACCACCTTTCTCCCCGTAGTCGACCAGACGAAATAGGATGAAGTCTCTAATGAGTGTCCGAGATAGACAGCTAACTCAGACGTCGTCGAACTCCCCTTAGAGCTCCCTAGATGTCGGTAGCAAAGGCAGACAAAGACATGCCAGAACGATAGATGTGGGAGCTTCCGTCCAAAGTAGACTTCATAACGAGGCTTCCCATCCTTATAGGGAACCGCATTGATGATAAAGACAGCGTGTAGGGCAGCATACCCCATAAACTGGTAAGGTACACACCTTGCCACCATTAAAGCTCGTGCAATCCTAAAAACCTGCTTCAGCCAGGATTCAGCGATTGCATTCTTGTTCGGGTCGTACTTGCCACTCATAGGCAACACACCATAGGTTCGCAGATGATCCTTCAGGGCAGTAGAGATCCACTCGCCATCCGACCTGAACTGCTTGAGCTTGTTGCCCGCATGGGTCCTCCCCAACGCCATCACATGCGCCAGATGCCCCACACAGACTTCAGCCGTTCTCTCCTTTAGTAGGAACGCAAATAGACAGCGTGTACCATCATTAACGAAGAGAAGTAAGTAGTTGTAACCTCCATAAACCGGCTGAGGAAAATTTCCAGTACTATCTCCACTCAATCCCTCCCCCGCACGGTCCATAACAGTGAGATGTGCGCCAGAGTACGATGGTTTAAATGTTGAGTGCGTGAGCCGACAGACCACACACTTGCCGAAACGCCCAGAGCCCGCCAGAGCACCAGCATCAACCACCACTCATTCTTGCTCATGCGCCTTGAGCAACGCAGCTGCAGGCTTGGGACCGATATGACCATACAGATCATGTAGCAAGCTACCACTCACCTTGTATGGTGCCTGCTGTCTTTTAGGTGGTCCCGAGTATAACAGGGTCCCAACATCCTTTCGAGCTGAAGGTAGGAAGCGATAGCGCAGGCTGTCATGCAATAGTTCACCAACCATGATTTTCTCCCCATCTGGGATGCAGGTGCATTGTCGCTTCGAAACAAAGAAGCACTCCCCCTGAAGGTGAGTTGAGTAGCCCTACTTCTGCAAGCGCCCAGCCGACACAAGCCCCACATGAATGTCCGGCGTTACGTAGGTAGGGTCCAGACGTAAGAAGTAGTCCCCCAGTTCCGTTCCGGCTTCCAACAATGGCCACCCCATGCTTGTCCAGCCCTCGCCGCCCACCCAGCCCGTCTACCTCAACAAGTAATTCTTGCTTGATCGAGACAAGGTGTGGCCCACTGGGTACATGATCATGCGTAGCTGCGCTATCGAGGCACCAGTCTACGAAGGCCGGCCCAGCAGGTCCACAATCATCATACCCATTCACAACATAGAGAGACGGATCGCTCCCACTACCACCACCGGAGCCCAATGATGACGCATTCACCTCCACAGGTTGCACCGGAGCCTGCCCCTCAGTTTGGACAACGAGTCCCGAAACCGTATACGACCCTCCAACGCCCCCATCTTGTGCCACAACGCTCATCGCAGTGTATTGTCCCCCAGTGCCCTTTCCATCCCCCCCATCGAGGACGCCGGTCACAGTGAACTCCACTCCAGTCGAACGTGGCACCCCTCGCTCCCTTTAACGATAGGGAATCAACTTCGGCAGTGGCCGGGGCAGAATATGAGGTCGCTCCCCAGTCCCCGCCCTCACAGGCCTCGCCGGAACGTTAGAAAGAACATACCCCGTCGGTGCACAAACTTGCATGCGTTGATATCGAGCAATTGCCCTCCGGTAGTCTTGCACATCAATGAAATCCAAAGACCACGGTCCTGGTAGGCCCGCCGGCAGTCTCCCCGAGGGCAACATCGTCCGTCCATATGACGCATCCTTTGCCCTTCGAAGGTAGTCCAGCAGCACATCCAACTCCGGACACGGAGGCCCCACCCGTCCATCGGCACCGATACCATAACACCCTAGATGGTTCTCCATCTCCATCCAGGGTATCATGGCATTATTGACGTCCAAAGGTCGGTACAAGACGGTACCCTGCCCTATAACCAGCCTCCAGAAGTACTCTTCCAACTCCACGAATCGAGGATCCCGTTCCGCAGCTTCCGGCCCAAGCACCACCGTTGAGGCCGCCGAGTCGGTCCGTTGAGCATCAACTTGTTGACTACCCTCATTCTCCTCAGGTGTGCCAGGCCCCACACGAATGCTACGGTCCAGGTCATCGTCCTCATCTTCCTCGTCGGACCCCAGTGGCTCCGCCGGCCCAATGTCCCCTTCCATCGGAAGACGTGCAAGATATGGCCCGCCACATCGAAAACGTACCAACCGATGCCAAAGTAGTGCTGCCACTCCTTGCAACTTCACTGAGAGGCCAATCCCCGTGCGATTTCGAGCGAGTTCGGTCCGCATAACCGCATCCCATACCACACTTGAGCTTAGGACAGTGCAGTAGTAGCGATGCTTAGGTTGATCAAGCCTTTTTTGACATTGCTCATCGCAGTAGTAGACCCGATGACAGTTGTCGCACATAACCCCATCCTCAGGGTCCCGTCCACAACGTTCAAACTCCTTCGCCGGCTCCTCCCCAGTCAGGTTAGCACTCTCGCACTGCTTACATTCAAACTCCATTGTCGCTCCAAGTAGCAGAACAAGAGATGTTGTTGCCAATAGAACATCTCGTAGGCGTCAGCATGGTTGAACACCCGATGCACCTGCGCCGCAGCGAACACCAACCTCGGAGCTCCCTGGTCTCTCGTTATCATCGGCTCAGGTATCCAATGCTCGACCGGAGGCATGCGATTAACCACCCCTGCGTAGTAGGCGACAGGGTCCATCTCGAAGTACGTAACCACATCACCCGGCCGCCCCCCTGTAGGCGTTACTCCGAAAGATTTGGATTTCGTAAAGATAAGCGAAATTCGAATTTGATTTTTGGTTTAATTCTCAAATTTGAATTTTGAATTTCGCTCTACACTTCCCCCCCCTTGATGACCCTTGTCATACAAATGTGAGGAGTAACTTCGTGTGTTCTGGCTCTGCCCGAATTGGCCGGGCTTGGGATCTGAAGTAAAGTCGCATCTTTGCTGACTCAACCTCACTTCGTACCCTTATCAACACTCCTTTGGATTCCCGCTGGGTGGGACGGAGGTCAGACATGGTCAGGTTGTGATAAGGCCTTCATCCCAGCTACCCTAATTGGAAAGGTTGGGATGAATGTCTTCCCCCAAGTGAACGCCAGGACGGAGATGCATTTGGTCCAACAGTAGAACCTCTGGCGGGTAAACGGCTGGTGCAAGCTCTCAGCGCGCCTCGGACTTGACCGTGTGGCAACATCTTCACCCCATCTGCCCTAATTGGAAAGGTTAGGATGAATGTGTTCTCCAAGTGAACTCCGCAAATCGGTCGGGTTCTCTGGCTGGGAGACCATAAGACTGGAATGGGTCGTACGTTAGATACTTCACCCAATCTGACCCACGGACGGGAAGAACAGGTGAGATATCTTCAGTATGCTTCCCGAATCCCTGTTATAGGACAGAGGTGTCGGAGCGCGATCCCCAGATCTATGAGCAGATTCATTAGCGCTTAGGTGGATAATGAACTTGCTCGTAGATTGTCCATTTGTTGGAATGAACGGGCGCTTTGCCAGTCTAGATGTTCGTTTCATTTTTGGTGTCCTTGGTGGATTTTTTTTTTTTTTTTTTTTTTGTATAGATATATACAATTGAATCGAGCCGGCTGGAAGTTATTGTCAGAAGTGTCTATGGAGATATATACAACCCCTTTTGGAGGGTCTCAAAACTCGTCATTCTCGTCCGCTTCCACATATCGGGTGAAATTGTCCTCAGTGCTGGACTGGGAGGGAGAGCGGCCGCGAGGACGTTCCTCGATTTGGTCGAGGGGAGGATCGTTACGCTCGTGATCGAGTTGGATCCGAATCATCTTCCGTTCGTCGTCGGAGAGCTCGAACGGTCAGATAGATAATTGCGGTGATTTATACTCAGGGTATAGTTGTCATATAATGGCCCCGAGTTTATATTCGTACACTTGTTCCCATCGGGGGTAACAATGTCGAGAGATATCGATATATATAATCCAACGGCGTTGTTGCCTGGTGCCATTGGAACTCCACGTCTTGTACCGCGCCATCCCATTCTGGACGGGCGTGGTGACGGAAGTGTCTGGCCCATCTCTCCGCCCAATGGTTGGAGGCGTCGAGGGTCGGTAGGTCTTGGATCGCCATCACTGGGCACGACATTAGGTAGGTACCCATGGCCGTTCCGGAACAAACTATAGCGAACGGCTATGAGCCATGTCGCCACGTGTTCTTGGCGAAAACGGAGGTAATGTCTTTGCCGCAGCCGTGCCGCTCCCTGGAATCGGGCGGGAGTCATAGGGGGCCGGGGACGATAGTAACTCCGCCCAGGTAGGAGGGCGAAGGTTAGGTATGTATATGGGGATATATCTTGATAAGGTGAGGAGAGACGGTTATGTTGCACTCTCCTCGTGGGGTAGGCCGAGAGCCTCCAGGAATTGGCGCAACTCGTCCCCGACCATTATCAGGCGAGGTGGCCCTTTCTTAGGTGATAGGCCCGGTATGCTTTTACTTCCTTCGGAAGGGGTACACCCGCTTCCTCCAGGAGGTAGTAGTAGCAATTGATGTCCATTTGCGGCCATCGGAGCCTTCGGAGCTCATAGGGTTCCAAGAGATGTTTGGGCTGCGCGTTTATGCCATAGAATCGGAGCACACACGCCCTTTGTTGGTCGGACAAGCTAGTCCAGCCCATTATGGAACGAGTTAACGCCCACTCCGCCTCGGTTAGCGTTGTAGGGTCGTTTGGGATAGGGACGTATGATTCCACGTGTGGGAGTGGATTTTCGTGAGCGCGCCAGGTTGGCGGTCCTGGGGGAACATGCGCTGGGTTCGTGAACGGGAACTCCTTTCCCGCCTCTTGTAGGTGAGCGTGTGTTCCGGACAGAGGTGCGGTCCGTTACGCTCTGGTGACGTGTAAATGTCAGAGGGTAAGGTCCATCTGCGGTTGCAGGCGTACGATCCATTGACCGCCACCGAGTTTAGCCCGCAACAGGTCACCATGAGGAGGTTTGCGTCCGTGTCCATGTAGGAACAGCTCGGGTTGTTGGACCAGACACCTCTCTCATCCATCAGTGGTGGGGGCGGTGTGGGCACTCTCCCTTCAAGTACGACTCCCTTGGCTGGTGACTCCTCAAATAGGTGAGGGTCCGGGACCCAGTTGACCTGGTTGCCGACCCGCATGTGCCGGTATGGTTCCTTCGTAGGTTGGAAGGGATTGGATCGCAGATTGGTTGTGTGCCTTAGCGCAGGGCATTCGAGCCGCAGGCGGCGCTCCGCGTCCGTGATATCCGGGTATGGAGGGTATATGCGGTGTATTCGGCGCGATGCGGGGTCAAATGCGTATCGAACGGGCCTAGAGAGCTCTTCGCGTTCAACCGCTATTTGATGAAGGTGCGGATCCACCCCCCGTAGCATATTGTGCTCCGAAATTCGATAGGGCATCATCAATCGGTTGATGTTATCGTAGTTGACCCTATGGGGCGGGCTGGAAGGAGGAGCTTTGGGTTTCTCTTCCTTGGTTTCCCATCGAACGAGTCGGTAAGTGTTCGACCGTACCCATTTGCCCCCGTGACAATATACAGGTCGGTCGATCGGGCCGTATACGTACGGGAGGTCGTCAGTTTTGTGGAAGTATGCCACAAACTCCTCGTTCCTGCCCCAATGTCGGGGTTCTTCGGGCGGTGGACAGCGGTGGTGCTGATATTCCAAATCGGTTACCGCAGGAACGGGTTTTGACTCCTCAACCGGGTTCAACCCGTCGCTGTATTTGTCAGGTACGGTTTTGTCTTGGCTGCCGAATCGTCGCCAATAGTGGCGGCGGGCCTTTATGCGTCGCTTTGCTCGATTGCGCGCCAACACATCAGGATCACTATGTTCCCCCGTTGCGTATGCGGTGTCCGATTGGTCGAACTCGTCCGGCATACGCCATGGTTCGTCGTCTTCCTCTGGTAGGGCGGTTATACCCTCCGGGTCGACATCCTCGTCCGTTGGTGGAGAGGGAGGTGTGTTCGCAGTACTAGCCAGTGCTGCTACTTCCTTCGAACTCATGCGGGCATACTGGGCCTCGGTAGGCGAAAGATTGTGTGTGTTGCTGGGTGGGCTATTGGACGCGCTTGTGCTCGGGCGGGGTTGGGTAAGGCCCTCCGGAAAGTCTCCGGCCCCCTCATCTTCCGAGTGCGTTGCTTTGTGTCGTTTGTGTGGTGGGTTGGTGAACCTGGGGCTCTCCGACATAGGCAATTGGGACCCAGGCGGTTGTTTGGCCTCCGGCGGCACCCCTGCTATCGGCTGGCCTTCCTGCCGTTGTTCCGATGCTTTCCCCCTATCGACCGCGATGGCTTGCATGAGCAAATGGACCACCACGATAACGCACACTGACATCACGCACGCTAATAGGAACGCTAGATATAGCTCCAGGGCTTTTTCCATGCCTACAGGAGACATACTTATAAGTTATTTTAGGAATTGTTGAGCCAAGATTTTGAGTAAAGTAAGTGTGTTTGTCGTGTGGATTTGGATGTTTGTCGTCTTTGCACACTTGCTTACTTATGTACTTGTCAACAGGGGGATTTGGGCGCGACATGAGCCCTTGGGTCCCTTCGCCTGTCCGTACTTGTTGCCTCGGGATTATATAGGAATCGGGCTGTTTCGGAATAGGGACACTTAAGTGCATGAATGGAGTATATATGCTTATGGCTCGTGGTATGTTTCAACCTTCCACCCAAACAACAGGATTGAGGGGGCTTGACATAAATGACATGACATTCTGTGGGGAATAATCTATCACACCCTACACATGTCAGAGCCGCGAGAGGCGGAATGACAACTCGAGAGGAGGCGAGTGTGATATGCAATGGCTAGGTTGAGCTAGCCTGAAATTATTCCAACCCATGGCGGCAACACCAACTACCGACCCGTCAAGATACCTTCAGGGCCGTCGCACCCCACGGCAGGTGGGGCAGGGTCATTTTTCCCGTTTGTCATACCAAGTTAGGTCCTATCCCTTCTCCCGTAGAAGAGCAGACTTAGGTAGTATTTTAGATAAGATAGAGATATCGGCGGGTGTGTCCCTAATCTAGGAGTGGCTAGGTTTCCGCGTGGTGCGGTTGTGCCCGGTACCTCTATACTACCCAAATTCGTATGCATATCATCGATCATCACCTTGACTACTTTCGACCCTGTTTGGATTTAGCCGCTTGGCCAAGCCTACCAGGTTTGTATTTACCCGGTGCTGGTGCCCCTATGAGATCGGTGGAGATGCCTTCCGCGGCTATCTCGTCCCATACCCTGATTGGGATTCGGCCGTGTTGGAGGTCGAACGGGTAATCTATCACCATGCGCGGCCACCCCTGTATCTGCCAGGGTTTGTATCCAGGCGATTTATCGGTAATGCCCCAGAACGTTTCGACGTTCTTCCCGTCTCTATATACTGGATAGAATATTCGGGACTCAGGATCGTCAAGGTCTTGGTGTGACCGATAAAACTGGAGGATGGGCGGTTCGGCCTTGGTTACTTTGTGTACCCGTGTGGCGCGGACCTTCGGTTCCCATTCCCGGACTTTCATTAGGAAGAAGTCGTTTAGGCAATCGTCGCCTACGTGGGCCTCCGGTGGGCGAAGTAAGTATATTTTCCCCACGTGCCAATGGATGGTCTTAGCGTCCTCGCCTTTCTTGAGCTTGGACTCGCTCGGCGGGCGCTGAGGGACAACAGCTGCCTTTTCCTCCTGTTCAGTCTGCGGATGTATGTCCGGCCGCGGAGCTATAACTGCCGGAGAGGATCCGTCGTCTTGGTCGACGTCCATTTCTTCCTGGCTGGGTGCCGTAGCCGCGTTATTCTCCGCAGCCGGGATCGGTTGATCGGGATTACCCTTCGCCTCGGCCGTCCTATCACGGCGCTTGGGCGGGGCACGCAAGCTTACGTTCAGCTTTTGGATAGCATCCGCCATGGTCTCGTTTCGGTCGAGCATGGGGTTAAAGCGTATTAAGCGTCGGACATGAACCACCAGTGTCTTGCCTTTACCCTGGATGCGGTAGGTCAGAGCTCCTACTTGTTCCAGGACGGTGTAGGGTCCCTGCCACATTGGGAAGAGCTTAACACTGACCAAGTTGGGGACCTGCGGGACGTATAGGAATACGAGATCCCCCGCATGGTACTCTCCCGATTCGTACTTGACCTTGGAAGGTGCGTTCTGGTTTCTGTGGTTGGCTTCTTCGGCTTCTCTGGCCTTTGCCACGTAATGGCGTGTTTCAGCCATCACGCGTAGGCGACAAGCAAAGAGCTCTTCGTGTTCTAGGAATCCGCCTTCCGGGCGGTGCGGGAGCACCATGTCTTCCGGAATACGTAGGTGGCGGCCGTACATGAGCAAGTTTGGGGAGGCGCCGGTGGTTTTGCCGCCCAACGCCTTCGACCCTGTGTTGTTCATGGAGAACACGAAGGACGGAAGTGCCCTGTGCCAGATGTGTTGGTTATCCCGGCAATATTGTTGGAGAGCGGCCTTGAGCGGCCTATGGACCCTCTCTATCTTGCCGTTACTTTCTGGCGAGTAAGCAGTGACATATTTCCACTTGAATCCCCACGCCATAGACAGCTGTGCCGAGAGTTCATTGGTGAACTCCGAGCCTCTATCACTGTATACGTTTTTCGGTACTCCCGTGTACCGAAAGACGTGATCTATTAACGCTTCGCACGTCGATGTTGCGTCCTTCTCCTTGACCGGGACCGCGAACACGTAGTTCGAATATCGGTCTATGGAGGTCAGGATGTACCGGTAGTTATGCTGTTCTGAGCGTGGAAGTGGGCCCACGAAATCTATGTGTAGGGTCTCAAACAGGTCGTCTGTAAGCTTGTATTCGCCATACAGGCCCGTGTGAGAATTCGGGTGCGGGGATTTGGTTTGCTTGCAATGCTCGCATGTTGCCACTGTGTCACCAATGGCCTGCTGCATGCCGTGCCACCAGAATTTGCGGGAAATAAACCATGACATTTTGTCTCTTCCTAGGTGAGAGTTCAGGGCGGAGCGATGAGTATCGGTCAAGATTGCCTTGCGAAGCTGTGGAGGGACCCACAGTGTCCATTTGGACTGTGTCTTTTCCCACTTGCCCCCTTTCCCTTTATACCATAGGAGGTCGTCCTGCCAAGCCATGGTCTTCTTATGAAGGTGGATTTCCCTTGTCTCGGGATGCTTTTGGGCATCCATGGCGTGAGAGATAAAGGGGCCCCATTCCTTCGAATTCCTGGCTAATTGGCCAAATACCGCAGGGCTGGCCAGGGTCATGTCCATGTCATCCAGCTCTAGGGCAGCAGTGACTAGACTGATATGCGCCCGGGTGTGTTGGGTTTGGTTTGCGGCTGCAATGGTAGCAGATCGTGATGGGTGAACATGTTTCGGCACCCAGAACGATTGTTCCTTATTGGCAAAGAACGCGTTCGTGGAGTGTTCATGTTCGTGGGTTTGTCCTTCCCGAATGTCACCCTCACTGAGGATATCCGCCTGCGTGTCGATCTCCTCGAGGAGATCCCGCCAGTCCTCCGCGTCGTGCTGGGCGCAACAAACGCGGCGGATGGACTCAAGGCTTTCTAGCAACTGCTCCCGGGTGTCCGGTGTGTATTCCGGTCTCCAGCTATGGGTGCTGGTGGCAAGGTATGCCATCCCTGTAGGCAGTGTGTCCCGAAACCCCGGCGTGTGTTCGTTGGACAACCAGTCATCGTTGCCGGTCCACCCGACTAGGGATGCCGTTGGTGTATACATGGCAAACCGATCCAGTCCGTCCCCGATGGAGCCCTTGACTCTCTGCATGCGGGAAAGGCTGTCCGGTACCGTGTTTTCCTTACCCTTGATGTACTCGATGGTGAAATCATACAGGGCTAGTTCCGACTGCCATCGTGCTAGTCGGCCCGTATGTTCCTTGTCCATGAGCCATCTCAAATTGGCATGGTCGGTTTGAACCAGTATGTTCGGTGCGCCCCACAAGTACTCTCTGAGCCTGCTGAACGCCCACACGATCGCCAGCGCTTCGCGCTGTCGTGTGCAGTAGTTCACCTGTTCAGGGGTCAGCTTTTTGCTGACGAACATGATAGGCCGGAGTTGCTGGTGTGTTGCGTCATATTGCTGTAGCACTGCCCCGACTGCATATTTGGACGCGTCAGTGGAAAGTACAAAGTGCTTTTCAAAGTCAGGTAGGATTAGGACCGACCCGCCCTCTGTAAGAAGATCTCGTGTCAAAGCTTCTTTCAACTTGTTATATGTCTCTTCGGCCTTTGGTGGCCATTCGCCATACGGGTCGCCTTTGAGGCAGAAGTCCCGTAGCGTTTTGACAAATTCTTGGAAGTTGGGAATAAACTCGGAGTAGACTTGGGACATACACAGGAAGGAGTGTAGCGCAGTGCGTGTGTTAGGGCGCGGGAGGGAACGAATGGCGTCCCGCTTCTCCGGCTTCAGCACTATTTCGCCTCCTTGTACCCTGTACCCTAGATAGTCGATGTGATCGTTGGCGAACGAGCACTTCTCTAGGTTCAGCTTCAAGCCGAAGGCCTTCAGGCGACGTAACACATCTGACACATGGGCCAGGTGTTCCGCCTCCGTATCGGAGTAGATCACGATATCGTCAATATAGCAGAAGCTATACTGGTTCGTGTGCCCATAGGTCTCTATGAATTGTTCGTCCCCATATTTCGGGTCCGATAGAGCCCGGTTGATACAGTCCTGGAATATCGCCGGAGCTGTCTTCAGTCCCATCGGGAGGACTGTCCATTGGTACAATCTCCCTCCGACAGCGAAGGCAGTTAACGGGCGGCTTTCCGCGTCGAGCGGTATATTCCAGAAGCCGTTCTTGAGATCAAGTTTGGTAAAGAATTTGGCCTGACGAAGCCTGTTAAGACCATCGCGCATTCGAGGGATAGGGGCCTCGACGCTCTTAATGATCTTGTTGAGCCTCGTATAGTTGATGCACAAGCGCTGTTTGCCATCCGGCTTCGGGGCCAGTCTGACAGGCGATCGGAATTCCGACCACGACGGCTCGATCAGTTGTTTGGCAAGGATGTCCTGCACCATTTCCTCGCAGATCTGTTCCTCTTTGTAACTGAGGCGTGATCCTTTGAGGCGGAGCATGGTTTGTCCGACTTGTCGTTCTATCCTAGCGGCGGCATGGGTTACACCGCCGGCGACAAGTGGGCCGAACAGCTTCTTGTTTTTCAGGAATTGAGCTTTTAGCTCCCGGACAAAGTCTGGCGAACCGCGTTGTCGCGCCATGACCTCGTCAATGATCTCCTCTACGGGCTTTTGGTCCCGTGGGTCATCCGGGTACTCAAGTATGGAGTCCGGGTCTTCAATCTCGTCCCTGCCCGGGTATCGCGTGGAGGATTGGGTGTCCCATGAGGCAAACTCCTGCAGGTCGGCTATCATTTCGGCGTATTGTTTCTTTGCGGACTTATGATAGAAGCCTGGGAAGATTTGGAATGCCGTTTCCCGTAAGTCATCGACCTTGCGAGTCATGAGCTTGGTACGGTAGGCTAACCCGTCCTGAACAGACCCCAAACGAAAGGCGATAAGGGGCTTGGACTGTCGGCTGGGTATCGGAATAGGATCGTCGACTACCCGATCCAAAACATCTCTCCACCACATGACGGTGGGATGGATTGGAAGGATGATCGTGATTTCTTCGCCCCGATCTAGGCGGTCAGCTAGGATTTTGGGTACCGCCGTTAAGCTGTCCGGCTGTATCGGGTCGGCGCCTTTGTACCATTGCTTCAGCTTTAGAAAGACGTCGTCGTCCTCCGTAAGCCGTTTGGAAGCATGAAAGACAAGGCTTGTCTTGACCCGTACAAATTGGTGTACCCCCTTGTTCAGTTGACCCGGCTGGTCAAAGCCATGCCATGAGTCTTCCTGACGCTTAAGGAGCAGTATCTGTTCGTCCCTCTTGGTTGCGAGCTTCTCAAAGTCCTCCCATGGGTCGGGCGGCTTGCTCTCCGACTCTGGGATGTATACATTGGTGTATACCCAGGCCGTGCACTTTGGGGTTGGGCGAGCTTGCTCCGTGATGTGACCATCATAAGGCAGAGGAAGGGCTGGTGGTATCAGGGTAACCTGCGCCCTTCCGCCATAGAAGTGCTTTCGTGGGAGGTCCGTTTCCGGGTTAAGGATCGGAAATTCAGACTCCTGGCGTCCACGACCGTACTTGATGATGTCTTGTCCCAGCATGAGCTGTGCATCCATCATCTTTAGGTCGGGTTTGCCTAAGACAATAGTGCCTGGGAAGTCTGGGACGACTAGGACGTGTATGGTGTAAGACATCCCGGATGGGAATTCGATCGTCAATGGAACGCGACCTATGATTTCGCTCCGTTGGTCGTTGGCACCCCGGATGTAACCGAGTGTGCCTGTCTTACCAAAATTGAACAGGCGTCCATATTTGTCGATGAATCGACTGCCTGCGAACGTGATTTGAGCCATGCTATCATTTCCGGTATCTAGATAGCAGTTGAGTTCTTTCCAGTATAGTCTTGTATAACTCATATCACGTGCCTCCGCTGGTGGGAGGTCTACTGGTGTAGCTCGGGTTACCAAGGCCTGCAACTCCATCTCAGCAAACTGTCGCGCTTGTGTTCGCGCCGCTGCGCTGAGTTGGTCAGAGTTGTGCAGTGGATTGAGCCCCAGTTGACGTAGGACAGACGGGGCAATGGTTTTGTCCCATGTGAGGTGGGTAAGACCATGGTGGTCGTCGTTCGAAAAGGTGAAGGAGAGTACCCGACCGGCAATGATTGGATAGCCTTGTCGTCTGGGCGTGGTATGCGTGGGTGATTTATATCGGACCCGATGACTGTGCCTCTGGTCAATCTGGCACGCCGGCCCAATAGGGAAGGCCTTATGTGAGTGTTATGAATGTATGATTTCGCCCCTGCATACGTTTTATTTACCTTGTTCACAAAAGGAGCGGGTTTTGCTACCTGCTGGACACTGGTAGGTCTCGCGCGTCTTACGCGAGGGTCCGAGGGCGTATTGGGTGCCCTCCCATCACATGTACTTGATGTGATCGTGTCAGGATCAACGGCAGGCGTCGCCTTTGCGACGGTGTCTTTGGGTAAGGGAGTAAACCGACCTCTATGTTGAGATCAGCGACCGCGGCCGGCTCGTTCGGCACACGCTCCCGACGGTTGTCGTCGCTACCCATCTTTATATCCTTATCCCTCGTCTCAACGCTATCTACTATCGGTGAGGTCGTAGCCTCTATTGGTTTATACAACGTGTCCTTCGACAGTTGGGCCGGGACCGGAAGAAGAGGAGTCGGAGCCACTGGGTATGGCTGTTCGACGGCTGTCCCCGTGTTGGGCGCCTTTGGCTGTTGGTTGCCACGGGTCACCATTGTCTCGCTCGGTTGCAAGGAGGCCGCTCCCGAGGGCAAGGTGCCTCGTGATGCTGACACAGACGTCACCGCTTTGGTGGGTGCAAGACTATCGGGTCTTGTTCTTCCTCTTCCCCGTCTTTGCCTTTTTGGCGCCTGCATTAAGCATAGGGGCAGCTCAGGTCGGTGGGGGTGTGTATGTATATATGTTTTACCGATTAGGTGTTCCTTCCCTGGCATATAGCATGCCACCTCATCGTACTTTTTACCCTGAGCTTGGTACTGGGCCACTCGATTCTTGGCCTCGGCGGAGTACTGGGCAAGCCAGGACGGGTCTTGCCCCGGAAACAAGAAGAACGTCGTTCCGTCTTGTCTGACGTCGGGAATACGGAGGCCCATAGTGGGATTGTCCTTAGGATTGGGTACCCAATTGCCGTCCTTCTTGACCTTGGACCGGCCAACATACCAACGGTGAATGTACCACTTCAGTGGCTCCACCCGTTCTTGACCCTAGCGTGGGTGTTGGTATTGGCACGAGTTCGACCATTGGCATGGTGCGACCCATAGTCTCGAATCGTCAAGAGCATTGAAGGCAACGGAGTGCATCATATAGTCACAACACTCCGCACTCGGGTTGGTATGGTACGGCCCCATGAAGGTCTCATTGAACAGACCAAACGGGTTATTGTACGGACCCGGCATAGGCGGAAGATGCGATAAAGGTTTTACCACACCCTGACCGTATCCGTCACCGTCACCATATTTTCGCTTGCCCTTCTTGCCGTCCGATGAGCCTCCGCTCCTTGGTGGCGGGTATGTTGGTGGTGGCGACATCGGAGGTGGTGGGGACGCGAAGCCCGATGTGGTGGGTAGTATGGGTAAGGCATCGGTAATGGAGGAGGCAGGTATGGGTGTGCCGCTCCACTGGCCTGAGTGTTGGGACTGGATGCCCCCGCGTATCGGTTGGACTGTCGGGTGCTGGGTGTGCCCGAGTTTGTCGCTCCCCCAAATGGAAGGGTAGGTGGAGGCAGAACATACGGTGAGCTAGAGGAGCTCAAGGAGTTATAGGGACTTCTTGGAGAACTTGACCACGATTGACGACGTTGTGACCAGTTGTCGCCGGTGACAAAGGTCCACATGTCAAAGGTCTGCCCCGATTTGACCTGGTGGTCTTCGAGAGTGCTGCCCGTGGTTATCATGGCTCGGAGTAACACATCAGCTCGCTTTTCCCTCTCTACCTTGTCGGATGAAAAGATGGAGGAGACGAAGCTGGCGTTTGTCCATGTGGCAACCTCGCACATACGGTCAGTTCGGAACCGTGTGATCTTAAAGTTGGTATTGTCCAAGTCCTGTGCTCGGGTAAGGATATTTCGGACAAAAGTCTCACCATGCGTTCGCCCTTGTTGTGGTTCAGCCTTAGCAATTCCGGATAGGACTGCCATTAGGAGTGACGCGAAGTCGGACTTCACTAAGTTGGTGAGGAGCTTCTGAGGAAGGTCGATTATGGAAGTATAGGCCACATCGTCCTCCCACATTCTCCTCGCCGCATCCTGAACCAGGTCGACCGTGATGTGAGGCTGTGTAACATACCCCCAGTCTGCGGCTAGCACAAACCGTCGGAGCATGTAATGGGGTAAGTCCGAGGGGATAATCTTGTTCAAGGCGACCATGTCTTCACCGTAAGCCTGCCAGTTATGCCAGTCTGTAGTGAGTAGCGTTTGGGACGGCCACGCACCAACAAGGCTGTTCAGCAATTGCTTTACGTCTGCACACGTGAGCGCATGACTTGCCACAATGCGATCCAGGGCTGCATAAGCCATTAGGAGCTTAAGGCCTTCACGATATGTGAGTCTCACCGATTGGGTGTGTACAGCAAAGTCAAAGTTCACCTGGTCTCTGACTGCACTGCGTGCCGCGTCGACCCGCTTATGACTGGCGTCTTTGGGTTCGAGCTTTGGCGACTGGCGACGCTCTAGGGTGTGAGTCTCTGTCTAGGTCTATCTCCTTCGTCACACCACGCGCTCTCGTTACCCTTCGGAAGGTAATGATAGAGCTACCATCCGGTATCGGGGTTCCTCCCTCACCTGATCCACTAATGACGTGTACGGCAACTTGTATCCGCAGGCAGTCAGAGATGGCTTGCAAGATGAGGTCCACCACCGTTAGGTAGTTGATGATGTAGAGGACCGCAGCCGGGTGTGGTACGATTGGGACTCGAGCGGAGTCTGAGCCGTCAAGGAGTACACCGTAGCAGTTGGGAACCTTCAGCCATGTCGCAAATTCCGACATTTTGCCGAAAGGGTCTGTTGCGGTTTCCACTGCTTCAAAGAAGTGTACAAGCTCATTATATACGTTTGATGTATGTAGGATGATTGCATCCCTCCAGTGCTTTTGTTCCAGCAAGGCTCGGCCCCACACGGCAGTGACGTTGTCAAGGCCCTTGAGGGTGACTGTGGCCCTAGTCTTGAGGTTAGCCTGGAGACGGCTTATGTAGGTGGCCTCGGGCCAATAGAAAGTCGGCTTGGTTAGCATCGAGTGCATTGACAGCGACAGTAAGAGCTGGGTTCTCACTGGTGTACTTGCTGCTATGGAGGGTTAGTCTCAGACGTGGGATGAGAGAGTGGTATGTTGGCCAAGCCTCATCGAGGAGTCGGTCTCGGGCCATACATATCTCCTCCCACAGCGTGAGAAGGTCCTGGATGGATCGGTTATCTATGAACTGATGACCCGTGGCCGTCAACCCCACCACCTTGTCTTTACCTTCTACCGACACGGTTGCTCTTGCCCAATGAGTGTTGTCCCCATACATATTATTAGGAATATGTGGGGCTGCATCAGGGAGGGCATATTGTTGGTTGGGTGCTGCAGGGGAGATAGGCCACCCTGGCGTTCCCGTCATGTCCAGATTAGCCGTGGGAACTGGGACGCATGGAAGTGGCGTTCGGGCCACAAGCATAGCGTTGTTACCATCCCTCCATGGGGATTGGGGTTGAGGGGTGTTCTTGCTATCACGAATGGGCACTGGTGTCTGGAATAGGCCAGCACCAGCGTTCGTATTGCTAGCAGTCCCCGCGCTGCCCAAGGCTTCTAGTCCGGCATCCTGGTCTGGAGAATCCCACTGACTCATTTTGGTAATGCCTGCACCACAGTGGGTTCGTTGATTTGAAGACGTTTCTTTTTGGGGATACGTCTTGCATGAACAGGTGGTGAGGTGTCAGTATGGGGAACAAGGCACCTTTGGGCGGCCGTCTTGTCGAGGTTTTCAGCAATTTTTTTTTGTTTTGGTCAAGACGTTTGCTGTTGGTCGTCTTGCAGTAAGCAGCGTGTGGCTTGGTCGGTTGGTGTTCGGTTCGTTCGTTGCCTGTATAGAGTGTGTGTCGTCTGTGTGCAAGGGTAGGTATGCGTGTAAGTAGGTGCGAGATTACTCACCCCCCTTTGGTAGGGGAAGCTCACGCCTTGCTAACACCTGCCAGTTGCAGAGAAATTGAGGCACCCTAGAAATACAGACACGACTCCGTTGCTGAGGGTTTGTTTGGTAACGATACTTCTGAAATTGTCAGAAGGTACGGCCCCTTTTCCCAAATAGGGTGAGGAAAAGGACAGAAGAGCCGGCTGCTCGAACCGTGTTTTCGTTCGGAACCCTCTGTTGGGTATCCAGTCCCTTTCGGAGGACTCCAAAATTATTTATTCCCTTTCCAGCTGCGGTAGTTCCGTGTGTGTATGTGTGTATGTGTGTTAGAACGAAACCGACCGAGTGCAACGTAGGTGTTGACTCCTTGGAGAACCACAGTAGAGGTACTGCTTGTGAATCCTTGTTCTGACCCTTGCAGACCTATTTGTTATAGGTGGGTGAGAATGGAGTGGGATGTGTAGGTAGGAGGGTGATTTGTTGCTTGCGATTTCGACAAAATTTGGAATGTCAAAATTTACAACAAAACCCAAAGTGGTACAGGACTCTTTTGTGAGCCACCACTCTTGTATTGCTCTAGAATCCTTCTTCTGACCTTAGGACACCTTTTGAGTACAGGTGGGTGAGATGGAAGTAGAGTGTGTAGGTAGGAGAGTGATTTTTTGTCTGAAAATTTCGGCAAAATTGGAATTGGCGAAAATTGACAACTGAATCGTCCTTGTGACGTCACCTTTGCTCCTTATTGCTTGGCCTATATTGCCACTGACTAGCCTCCCTACCCCCTGCAAATTTGCTGCAATAGGAGGGTTGAGTATGAGCTAGTTTGCACAAACAGACTGTTGCACAGCACTCGTTTTCTGTTTTCTGTCTGTTTGTGTTTGCTCTTGATTCGTTTGCACCCTATGGATGCTTGGAAGTGAGCAATAAATGACAGAACGAGTGTGTGTTGTCGATAGGAGACACAATTGGGTGTCTGTAAAGTCTGAAATAGGATGTTAGATAGAGAGCAAGACGTGGTTTATAGGTGTGTGTACAGGGTTCGTTACTGTTAGTATACGTTTGACCCCTTATCACCCAACCAACTACACTCTACCCTTCGCTTCTATCTCTCTTTGGTGTCCTCACACTGTGTTTACAAATGAATGTAATGTGTGTGTTAAGGAGATAGTGGATGGGTATGTATAGGTGTCAACAGAGATTAAGACTTGTTTGTTCGTTTGCCACACGTTCTAGCCTTAGGAATGGCAGAAAATGAGCAATATAGGTACAGAACCGACACGTCTATCCCTCTCTGTCTCTCTGTCTCGTTTCTTGTGTAATGAATCCTCTTTCCTTGCTTATTCTTACCCAGAAAATGGTGCGGCGAGCTGTCAAAATTTAGCGTAAAAGAAAAACAGGCAGTTGCGTTATTCCTTGTATTTCATATACATATTACCTGGAACATATTTTGAATATTAATCCGTAACCGGTATTACTTTCACAATTAAGGACAATACATCCGGTGTTTCCTCGGCTTTGGCGTAACGACCGAAACAGTCATAACGTACCGTTACTTACGGTACGCCGTTTCTCACGGACTGATTGGCAATTGCCAATATTTACGATACTCAGTTGACATTGCCAATGTCATTTGAATCAGTGCCACTTTATTAGTTTCTCCACTTCTCCACTAATATCTGTCTCTGACTCATCACTGTTTCGAGAGTTACAATGCCGTGGAAGCACGTGTTTCATAAAGGTACATACTACTCAGAGCGCGCCCTATCTTACCCGTATTTCCATACAGACTTCAGCTGAGGCACGCAGCCAGCTTGAGGCACGCTCCCTCAAAGGTCGTTACTGAGTTGTACCTTCTTCCTTCTCATTAAAGTATTTTCACCGTTCATTGTATTACCAGTAGTATTGTTACCGTCCGTAGTATTTCCGTCCGTTGTTTAGGTACAAGTATTCTATTCGGAAGAATTATCTGTGTCGATAAAGAATGGCAGGTCATGAGCCAGCACGCTATCTACTAAAGACACCGCGCCTACCCCTCTCTACGCAACGCTCCGTGGAAGATGCGCAGAAATTCAAAAATTTTCGCTGGAGCTTCCTGCAATAGGCCGAAGCTGCCGACCCGACGATGCTCATCAACCTTCGCGACGATTCGGCCCCGATTACAAGAGCCGAAATGAAGATTATGATTCATCCTGGACCAGCACCAGCCCCGGGGGTAGACGACCCCAACCAACTGTTACGAGCCAACGTTCAAGCTCTACCAGACCCACCAACATGGGAACAACTAGCCGCATGTTTCTCCGTCCAACAGCAACTAAAAATGAGAAATAAAGTGAGAGCATTCATTGCCGAGGCAGTGAACTAACACTCTGTTCTACTCGCACTCAGAGCAGCAGGACGTGAGCCACACCAAATGTGGCAACACCTCATACAAGAGTTTGGCCTTTCAGAGGACATCCAACTTGCCCGCCTACAAACTGAACTCCATGCCGACCGCATCCCCCTTGGAGCCGACTTGGAGAAGTGGATCAACAGCTTTTCAACACGCTTCGACGAGATGCGTGTCTGCGGACAAGTCTTCGTGGACTCTTACAAATGCCAAGAGCTGCTCAAACGGGTCAAACATGCTACGCACCTCAACATGACAGAGGCACCCAACAGCCTCTACTACAGCAAGACCGGACCAGCAGCAAAGCCTACGTACCCACAACTATGCGAGCAACTCAAACTTTTGGTACAGGCAAACAAACTTACCGACGGTCTAGACTCCATATCCCTCAATCATGTTGACGAGAAATCCCCCAACACGACTCTCTACGTACAAGACGCACGCCAACCATCATCACCGACATCGCTCCGCAGGTGTTACAACTGGAACGACAGAAACCACATGCGTAGTGATTGCTGGCGCACATGTCAACGTACAGAGTGCAAACAACAAAATGGCAAGCCCGCTACGCACTCTGGAGCTGAATGCACTCGTGGGCGACGACCAGACGCTACTCGTGGTCGCTCACCAGATCGCGCGAGGTCGAGAAGTCGCTGACCACCAACGAGCACATCAACACGAGGAGAACGACGTGCACCGACCCCGACAGGCAACCGAAGAGGCAATGTAGTCCGTTTGCCCAAGACATTGAGACGCCCGACCCGGTGGAGTCTACATCGGACGTCGAAGATGATTGGTGCAATCTTATGTGCGACGAGGATGAGGATATCGACATTGACGGGTCCGTACAAGAGGAGATGAAAGTCTCCATGCAGCCACCCCCAGGGGGGCCGCCAACTGTACCATCCCCGCAAAATGTCAATGTCGTGCCTCAACCCCCAATCACTCCGACTCCGCCCAATGTTCCCGCTGCTGCACGTCAAGCTGCGACCCACAGCCCAAATCTGGGTGCTCATGGAGTAGTCAACATGGATACCGACTACGTTATCGACCCTTCGCTTCGCCCGCCCAACTTGCCATGGGACTCGCTCTCCCGTCCTCCACAGCTGGACGAAAACGATTTTGTTCCAAATTGAACGTTTGGGTCTTCCTTACCAAACTTTACCGCAAAACCGGTAAACCAGCAGGCTTCCCCGTCCCACCGCGCCTCTGGCCTCCAGAATGGAGAGTAGAAGCCCCAAGATGCTACATCTACCCACGGGAGGATCCATGGTTTCCAAACGAAACCCTCATGGCTACCGTCCCATCACTGGACTGACTAAGCGAACAAAAAGTACACGCCCTGGACCGCCCCCACATGCAAGGAGACCAACGCACCATCCTCTCTCAAGTTCGACCTACAACCAGATGCAGAGTTGAAATGCAAATCTCACCTTACACAGATGTAATCCTTACTACATCACGATCGCATGCTACCATACCCAACGCTCCGTGGTACCACGTCACTGACGTACACTTCTGCTACAAGCATGCGAAGCGGGTGGAGATGGATTACTGGTCCATACGCCAAAAGTTCAACATCTGGCTGGAAGATTGGCAGAGCGTATCTCCGATATGTCGCAACTGCGACCTATACCACGACACTGGGATGTTACCAATTGGGCTACAGTCTGACGCACCTGTCCCTCCAGCTTCCTGCGAATTCTGCGACAAGACGGACACTGCAACCAAGCCACACAAGCTATGCAGTGGTTGTAATTGGGTCAAATATTGCGATACAACCTGTCAAAAGAAAGACCGAGCCGCCCATCGCCGCTTCTGCCTCTTCGCATCGTCACCGGTGAACGAACTGCTACGCAGTAAACTGCACCAAAAGATTATGCCCGGGTGCGGAATTGCTTCAACCAATGGTAGATTTGCGGACGTTGCATATCACCGGATGATGCGCTATGAACTAACCGAAAAAAGTGGCGACGTAGTATCGACCTTAGTACCAAACGAATATGGCATTGGTGATATTAGAGAAATTCTACGCTGTCTCGCCGGCTACCCGCAGTACGAACCAGACAAGACTAACCGTACTATATACACAGCAGCAGTCGACATTCGACAACGAGCCCGTTTCGATGCCAACTTCCTTGCCCGATCATTCACCGCGATGATGGTCGACAAAGACCAAGACGACTACGACAACGTACAAATTAGCAACGACAGCGAATTGCTCGAGCCACCTATGGGCCTACATTACAACGATACGTCACAGCCCTTCATGTTTCCCGACGAACTCTATGGATACAACACGACAAGCGATCAGTACCGGGAAATGTTATCAGACAAGTTCAAACTCGATAACGCAACTGTTGACGATGGACAAGCAGTCAACAACAACACGGACATCAATGCTACCGTGTTCAACGCGGAAGATAACGACGAAGTTTTGAACCAGTCCCTGACGCCAGCACTTCATACCATCTTCGACTCTGGAAGCAACCGCATGGTTATCCACGACTCAGTAGACTGTTCTGACCTACGTACGAAACATACAGTAGTTGGTGGAGTCAACAACAGCCAGATCAAGTTCAACTCTACAGCAACAGGCTACATACCCACAGTCACTGGTATGGGAAAACAAAACTGGCTGGAATTGCCTAAATCGCTTATTTCTGAATCCACCTACAACCTAGTTTCGCCTGGCGTCTTAGACAGTACACGTGGGTACTCTTTCCTGTTTCAGAATGGACAAGTGATCATGATGGACAAGCCCATCAAGTTCATTGAGGCATGGCGACCAAACGTTTTAGCCAGGGGACGAATGACGCCCAGTCGCCTTTACCGAGCCGACAATTTTGCAGACCAACCTTTGGACTTCAACGATCGACACGTCCCTGAAAGACGACACACCGACAACGGGGGGAGCAAGGCAATTTCTCTATTCGCAACTGCCGCTACCCCTAATCGTCATCTAGCTTTATTTGCCCTGAGCCGTACATCTAATCAACCAATACCAGCTATGACTGTACACCGTATGTCTGCCCACGGCAACACCAAAGCTATGGCTGAAGTCGCAAAAGCTCTGAACAAGACTATCGCCGGCCGAGCCTGGCAAGAAAGAATTCCGCGAATGTGCTTTGGATGCAGTCAAGTCAAAGTCCCACTCTACCCTAAAACACGAGAAGTTGGATTCACACTATGGACTACATGAAGCATTCTGCATGGACTACCGTGGACCCTATGGCTGCACATCACTGCAAGGCAACAAGTACAAACTGGTTTTCAAACCATCTACCGGAGGCATGTCACTGAATTTCTACAACCCTCCCGCTCGTCTGACATTTACTTTCCACAAGTAATCAAAGCACTTGCCTTCTACGAACGACAATCAGAAGTCAAAGCAAAGCAGTTATGAGCAGATGGGGAATTCATTGCACACGCGTTGGTCAAGTGGTGTGAAGATCAAGGGATCATTCTGAAGATAACCCCGCCTGAAGAACCACGCAACAATTCAGTGGCAGAACGAGAGATGCTTACAGCTGAATGGCGAGCTACAGCACTTCATGTTGAGCTACATGTGGCAAGAGTGTGACATGGCAGAATGGGCTACACGCATGGTTACCCCCCACGCCACTGGACATTACAAAGGCAAGTCGCCCTACGAGCTTACCATGCAACACAAGCTGCCCCTCGACTTCCTAAAGCCTGTTGGATGCCTAGCTTTCGTTCGTCTATTGGACAAGGATCTGGAGAAGAACAAGCCTATGGCTTACCCTGTCGTCTTCGTTGGCTACAATTTATTTCGCCGGCTTTATCGGTTATGAGTTAAGGGCAGCCGGAAAATTCTGGAGGCAAGGAATGCAAAGTTCGACCCCTTGACTCGTGGCTACACTGCGTCCGTCAAAGCAAGGCCCTGGGAGTTCGACGAGCACAACCTTCACCAACCGTCTTTCACTGTTGCGCCGTTGCCCAAGTCACAAGTGCCACCGTCAACAGAAAGTCAAGACAATTGTTGGCACAAGTCAAGACAGACTTACCCGTTGAATCGCGAGACTCGGTCAAAGAAGAAGAGGACGACGAGCCAGCAGGCGACGTCGTTTTTGAAGAGCCAATCGCGCGACTTGCTCAACCAGTGCCCAACCTGATCCTCTCGTGCCAGAACCACTTCGTCGAGAACTCAAAACAGATCGTAAGGTTGCAGGCAACCATGTTCCCTCAGCATCCCAACTCAGCCTCCGATCAGCCAGACGCCCACTCAACTTTCATAGTCCTTTGCGTCCCCAACCCTCCGTCCAACGTCTCGCCCCCAGAGACATTTCGAGTGCAATCTCGAACGATAGTGTTATTGATGGAAAACGGGAACGTAAACGAACACCAGCTGACCACCCGACGCATCACGTGAAGGTGGCCTTCGATCTGCGAACAGAAGAAGCGACTCCTATGGTAGATGATCTACCAACAATCAACGACGACGAGCCTGCTTGGTGTCTGTTTACTAGGACATTACGTGTCCCCGAAAAACAACTCGGTATGTACCCACAGATCATCGAAGCCCGACGTGCGGAGATACAATGTCTCTACGACGCTGGTTGCCTTGTTTGGACGTCACGCTCTGAAGCGACAAGATTGTCATCCAAACCTGTTGCTACAGGCTTCGTGGACGCCATCAAGATCAACAAAAGCGACGCTGGTCAGCTCTGCAAGTCAAGATTGGTTATTTTTGGAAATCACATGACACCTTTCCAACAATATAACCCTTACGAAGTGTCCTCGGCCGTTGCCCAGAATTTTACCTTGCTAATGTTGTGTTCCGTCATGGTGGCATTGAATTGTCTGATTAAACAAATCGACTTTTCACAAGCATATACACACGCCGACATGATCGATGTCGTATTTGCTATACCTCCTCTCCAATTCAGGCACCCATCGAAACCAGACCAAGTATGGCGCGTCATGACGGCTCTCTACGGCTCCCCGCAAGCTGGCCGAAGTTGGTTCGATCACCTCGCCACTGCACTGCGCAAACTTGGCTACGACCAATCCAACGTCGACGCATGCGTCTATTTCTTACGTAACGATAGTTCTAACTTTCCGCGGTTGTTTATCCGTAACCCCATGTCTCTGCCATGGATCCTACTGCTCAAGACAGACGACATGCTCGTCTTTTGTTTCTTCCGTTCGCAGCACAAAGAGCTTTGCCGCCAGTTGAGCGAAGCTCAGTTCCGCTTCAAAGACATGGACGATGTAAAGGTTTTCTGTGGCAGACAATTCCGCCGCTTTCCCAACGGGTTACTCATCCATTAGCGTACCAACATCCGAGGATTACTGCAAGACCGCGGATTTGCTAATGCAAACTTTGCCCCTACTCCTGTGACCATCCAGGAACCTTCACCGGCACCGGCTAGCTCCCCGTTGCGACAATGGAGCCTACCCCAACTGACCGGTGAGCTTCTCTGGCCGGCCACGCAAACTCAACCGCATATCCAGATGGCAGTTAACAACTTGGCCGTATACGCCAGCCGTGCACCCGACATTGCTTACGCCCTCGTTTCGCGAATCTACAGTCACTTGCGTGAAGAACGCGGCTTGTTCTACCCAGCCAACGTACCCCTCAAGCAATGGCAGTTGCTGACTTACTACGACTCGGATTATGCACGTTGCAGATTCACCCGACGATCGAGAAATGGCGAAGTACACGACATCACCGGCACCATACTTTGGGGAGGGCGCCGACAGGACACCGTCTCAACTTCGACGATGAATTCAGAAGTGATAGCCGCTTCAACAGCATGTCGCAATACGTTAGCTATTCAAAATTTCGCCCGGGAACTTAACTTGCCAATCACCACCCGTCAGTTATGTATGGCGACAACCATGGTGCAGTGCTTGCGTCATCCAACGGTATAGGCAGCCCACGTGCCCGCCACATTGAAATCCGTCACCATTTCATTGTGGAAAAAGTTAGGGAAAGCCAAATAATTTCTCGTCAAATCCCATCAGACAAGAACAAGGGAGACGTCCTCACGAAGCCGCTCCCTACCCCACTTCACCAGCGACACACCAACAGCATGACTGTGCATCTCTCCAACTTTCTGCGAGACGACGAAGACACTGTACCGCCGGTTTTGCCGAATCAACGCATCGCCCAACAACTCTCGGATTTCACCCAGCCGCCCCGACGTGCGCGCAAGAAGGCCCAGCGGGCAAAGACCAAACCGTCCCCGAACTGACATTTTTTTTATATCTCGTCAGACGGTCACTTACTCCAGTAAGTTATGCCATACTTATTCATTTGTTGATAGTATAAGCATCCAGTGCCCACCTCATTTGCTGCAGCGATCGGACACTTAACGATTTTCCTGTTATATTGAATTGACACACAATTTCCTTCCAAAACGGTTGTCAACCGAATTCGTAAGCAAATTGTAAATCAATGTATCTGTCCAGAAGGATCTTATCATTTTACCCGTAATACTTCGTAAAATTTATTACGAGTTAAATTTTGATTTCTATTTCATTACCTGATCTATTATGTTACGAATTCGAATCAGATGTTAAAGTTAATCGCAACTTTGAATAACTTCCTCACATAATTAACGCATAACTCTTTATCGACCAGAATACATACAATATTCACCTCTGCGTAATGCGTTATTTACACATATGTCTCACCAGATATATCGTCCGGGGGGAGTGTTATTCCTTGTATTTCATATACATATTACCTGGAATATATTTTGAATATTAATCCGTAACCGGTATTACTTTCACAATTAAGGACAATACATCCGGTGTTTCCTCGGCTTTGGCGTAACGACCGAAACAGTCATAACGTACCGTTACTTACGGTACGCCGTTTCTCACGGACTGATTGGCAATTGCCAATATTTACGATACTCAGTTGACATTGCCAATGTCATTTGAATCAGTGCCACTTTATTAGTTTCTCCACTTCTCCACTAATATCTGTCTCTGACTCATCACTGTTTCGAGAGTTACAATGCCGTGGAAGCACGTGTTTCATAAAGGTACATACTACTCAGAGCGCGCCCTATCTTACCCGTATTTCCATACAGACTTCAGCTGAGGCACGCAGCCAGCTTGAGGCACGCTCCCTCAAAGGTCGTTACTGAGTTGTACCTTCTTCCTTCTCATTAAAGTATTTTCACCGTTCATTGTATTACCAGTAGTATTGTTACCGTCCGTAGTATTTCCGTCCGTTGTTTAGGTACAAGTATTCTATTCGAAAGAATTATCTGTGTCGATAAAGAATGGCAGATTGCTTTTTGAGTGGGGGACATGTGATGGGGCGTGTGACAGGAAAGGCATGCATGACCCATGTCGTTCTCCGCTTGTGTGTTGTGCTGTGGATGTTTAAATCAGTTGTGCGTGGGTTGCATGAGTTTGATTCGTCTTCACATATTTATTCTATCTGTCCACCTTGGTACATGTGTCACATACGCATTCGTGTGAGTCTTCATATGTGTCATTGTATGTCTTTGCCCTTTCCTTGTGTTCATTTGATGAGTCTAACCTATGTTGCCCCTGTCTTCTGGACACATTGTATGAGTGCCGTCAATGTATGGTTGGGTGTTACGAACAACCAATTTGTGACACATAATTGTGATTATGTCGTGTTCCACGTGTATTACGTTTGCGTATAACATGTGTGAAGGTAAAGCGATATATACTGTGTGCGTGTATCGTGAGCGACATAGAGGTGATGTTGTCGACGGAGAGAGTAAGAATGTTGTGTTCCACGCGTATTACGTTTGCATATGACATGTGTGAGGGTAAAGCGATATATACTGTGTTCGTGTGTCGTGAGCGACATTTACGTCTGTATTTATTCATTTTGTTTGTGAGTTGATGTTATGATAGTAAGTGCAACAGTTGACATAAGCCGGTTGTGAACTTGAATAGTGTTTCGCGCTGAGGTACTTTGTACAAAGTTTTTCAGAAGGATAATGAAATTTCATCAATGGTTGAAATCGATATTAATTTTTATACCACAAGTTTACTAGACTCAATAAATATCATAAATATTACACTGAGTCGTGTGACCACAATTTATGGTGATCGTGCAGTATGGCCCAATATGAGTAAACCGATAATTGAATAATGGTAATATTATTGTGACGATTAATAAATATGATAGGCAAGTATGTAAATAGGTAATAGATATGATAGGTCAAATGTAAATGTTATGACGTGAAAATGACCATATAAGTGGCAAAATAATATAACAAATATGACTGCTTACTCTTCCCCTCGGCATAACATATGCACTCATACATATATACATATATATGATGTCTTGTATGGATAGAGTCATATGAAGTTTAAGTCATGGATATAGTACATGTTAATCTGAGTTAACACAAAAAATGAAAAATAATTGAGCGAGTGCTCGCATCATAGGATGCAGGTCCTTACCGCGGTGTAGTAAGTAACTACAGTTGTATCAAGGCATGAAGCCTGGGATCGCGTCTGTGAGTAAAACGGTAAATTGTGCGATCGGTTCCAATGCTCGCGGAGTAGGTAGCGACTTGGTTAATATATCAGCTATATTGTCCTTTGTCAGTACGTGCCTAACGTTGATTTCTCCAGCCCGTACTACGCGCTCCACCACGTAGTGATGCTTGAGTGCCAAATGCCGTGTTAGATCTGTCCCCATGCCATTGGTTGCGTTCAACACAGCCCCCCGGTTGTCGTTGTTGATCGTAATCGGTATTGGTAGCGGAATGCCAATGTCTTGGCACATATGCAGAATTGCTATAGCCGTGCGGCATGTCGCTGAGTTAGCAATCGTCTCTGCGTCTTGTGTTGACAGTGCGACTGTTTGTTGACGTTTTGAGCTCCATGCAATTGGCCCGGTCGTCAAATGCAGCTGTCCTGTTCTCGAACGGCGGGTATACTCGCAGCCTCCTAAGTTGCTGTCTGAAAAGGCGATGAGCTCGAAGGTTTGGGTCCGAAATGGATAAAATATCCCTCTCGGTGTACGTAGGAAGCGCAAGATGCGTGCGATTGCTGAGTATGCGACGTCCGGCTTCTTTGCGGCCAGAACTGCAGCATGGTTGACGGTATATGCGATCGCCGGCTGTGTTTGGGTGGCGGGCCACAGGAGTGCGCCGAGTAGACGTGGGAGCGAAAATTTCCGCAGCATCGCGTCCTTGTTAGCTGGGGCTGGGTCAATGGTTGCCGATGGTGTCGCCGCCGGCTTGGCGTCTTGAAAGCCAAAGTCCCTGAGCATGCCTTTTTTACATACTCATGTTGGTTAATGACTATTCCTTCCTCTGTTCTAAATTGTAGTCCACAAAATGTTCTAACTAGCTTTATATTAATACTTGAACAAGATCAGTTTTGAGAACCGGAGCACTTGGTGACTTGCTTAATTAGGCAAATCTGAGATACTTTACTAATACACAGATTGAGGTACAAATTTGGCGCGCTTTAAAGACGCGTGTCCTGACCTGATCACTACAATTGTCACATTCAGTCTTATTGAAATTGTACGAGTCCATTCACTAGAGTTAGTCCTATCAATAAACTTCATGTCCTCAATTGTGGTTTTATACGGCCTATCGAATTATAGTTACCAATTCTATTTTACTGAAAGAAGTTGGTACAAAGCTCCCTCTAATTCAATAGGGCGTTAATACATACTAACATCATGTCATACTACCTACTTCCACTCTATACTTCCTAACAACTCATTGTCAGAGATAGAAAGTCAAGTTGAGTGTCCAGTCATTCTATCAGCTCCACGCTTGAACACCGACGGGCTTGCAATTCGTTTGGACAGTATGTCCGCCCTATTCTCTTCCGAGGGCGTCCAGGTGACCTCCACCTCCCCCTTCCGTATCGCTTCAGTCAAATGATAATGTCTCAATGCGATATGACGAAGCCGCTTCGCGAACACCGAGTTGGGGGCAGTGCTGACTGTTGCCTGGTTGTCCACCCTCAGCTTTGGGATCGCCATCAGATCCTTCTTGAGCTATCCAACCAAGGCATGGACTTTATCACGTTCCGCACCGACTCTAAATCATGCAACACTTCCGACGCGGCGTACGTCTCGCTTTCCTGCGTCCCAGTCGCCAAGTGCTTCTGCGTTGTAGCCCTCACCGCCACCGGACCGCCAGCCAAGAACACTACCCCACCCGTTCTCGAATACAATGATTCTTCTCCCCGTTGCACAGGGATGAGTCTAAATCCGCTTCCAGTATGCGGTTTCCATTCGACGAAAACCTCACTCCCCTTTCCCGCACGGAAATACCTGAGTAGCTGCTCGGCTGCACAGAAGTCAGATTTGTCCCTGTTAGCTTGATGCTCTGCAATGCAAGCAATCGCCATCGTTGCCTCAGGCACACTAGCCTTGAGGTAAATGTAGCTGCAAACAATCTCCTGTGGGTCGTATTTCATCATTGCCGGCACCATCTTCGACCCCTCCGGTACGCATGGCGTCTTCGCCGGCATCCAAGGTCGGCCATCACTCCCTTGAACCTCGCCAGCAACGTGTCGATATATTGCTTTTGACGCAGCGTGATCGTGTAGACACCTCCGGCTCGTTTCATGTCAAATTCTATCGACAGAAATTCCTTTACAAGCCCGAGGTCCTTAACGTTTCCCCACTCTTTGTCGAGACGCTCGACATACTCCCGTCTGCTCTCCTTCGTAGCTGCAGCATGTATACTGTCGTCGACATGGTATGTAAGAATCTCCGTCTTCTTCGTCTTATCATCTGTTCTTGCGAAGACCACCGGGTCGACGATGCTTTGGTTGAAACCCAGCTTCTTCTGAGTCGGTACAAATCTGTTGTTCAAATAAATGTGACCGGAGGGCTTTAATCCATTCACACCTCCCACCGCCTCCCATACCGTATTCGGTGCCACGTACCCAGCCGGAGGCCTGAACCACACCGGGACCCGCAGCTTCACGTTGGGAAAGGCACTCTCTTCATCCACCCCAAATACATCCATGTCTTGAAACACCGCCAATGCACATGTCGTCCACACCATTTGCACCCGACAAGTCGGTAGATCAATCTTGTCATACTGCCACGAAGGCTGTAGAAAGCCGATCCCCGCAATTCTGGATTTCGTCTCACCCATCGGCCCGTCCACCGTCTCTCTCTTCTCGAAATTCACAAACCTCGTCGGCACTAGAGGCTCCCCCGGTGGCTTCTCAGAGACATGCCTTTCGACAATTGCCCCCAGCCGCAGGTGCTTATCGATGTCAGCGAAGCGCGATTCGTTGAACTTGCCTGAGGCTGTCGCCTCGCGATACGGAACTGGGGCGGTCACCATAAACGCCCCAGATCTGAAGTTTCCCGGTTTTGTCCTCTCTCTGTTACGGGGTTGGTTCACGATGTTGGAGGCAGACACTGCAGCCCCATCCCAAGCAACCGGAACTCCGTTTCTATTCCTCTTGTTTTCCGGTCTAGGACGCAGAGAGGGAGAGTGTCTCATACTCCCTGCATCCTTGACTTCAGCCACAGTCGAAGCTCCCCCACAACCAACGTCCAAGACCCCTTCGTCCCCTTGGAGCAGTCGAACAACATCAGCTTCTTCACCAGTGACTCCCACATCCAAGTCCGTCACTTGCATTGCACTGGTAGCCGTAGAATCAGCCACCTCCCGTTCCGGTTTGACAGCGTTGTCAGTCACTTTGAGTAAAACTTCCCATTCATCATCGGTGAAAAATTTTCGGGATTCCCGTCGACTTCGCCACATTTTCCCCGTACAACACCAGTGCTGTGAAACGAATGTTGAAGCGACGTCGCCGTCCCGCTTTTCGGGTACAGAGTTGGCCATCCATGAGTCGTTGTGTCCCGAACCATAATGTCGGCCGTTAGCTTGACTCTTCTTTGGTAGAAGCTCCATACCACGTAGGCAGACTGTTCAGCGTTGACACCCAAGAACACCCCAGGCTCCCCCTTTTCCTCCCCTTTTTTCCCATTCTTGTAGACAACACAGAGACACCCAAACGGGTACAGCATCGAGTAGTGTGGTGGTGGTCTTCCGTAGAACGCCTCGTGCCTCGACTTGCTCGTCCCCGCTCGTCCTTGCATGTTCAGTAGGAAGACAGCATAGTTCACTGCCAGTGGCAATAAGTACACTGGCACTGACCTAGCTACCAGTAGCGTTGTTGCCAGTCCAAACACGATCTTGATTGCTGCCTCTGCATACGCATCCTTGTTTGGGTCGTCACGAACCGGTAGATGTCGTTCAACACCCGTCTCCTTGAGGTGGTTCTGGATGCTGGTTGCAATCCACTCCTTGTCGGTTCTAAATTTCTTCATCTTATTTCCCGTCTGCGTCGCTGACCATGCTTGCAGTTGCTTCAGTTGCTGCAGAGTACCACTCTGATCCCTCGTCTTAGTCCAGTAGTTGCGTAGTAGGCCAGTCACGTTGTCAACAAACACATTGCAGTAGGGCGTCTCACCATACATAGGAAACATTATTTTCCCCGTCCCATCCCCACTCCAGTCTTCACCAGCCTTTTCGCAGATAGTCAGTGATACACCTTCATAGTTTGCATGCTTCTTCATTTTTGTCGTTTGACAAGACGTGAGGTATCCTTTCCATCCTTTCCATTTCATTGGTCTGTCATCGATCCTTTCCATTTCAGGGTAATGTTGTTCGTCTTGACAAACTGCATCGCCATAGTCTCGCCAAAATGAAAGATGTCTTGTAGCTTCTTCATGTCCACCTGTACCGCAGGGTTCATTGAGGCTGTCCAAAACGCCGACTGGAAGGTAGGATAAGGTGTTTTGCTTGCTTCCTTCGTTGTCGTCGTCTGTGAAGTCCGAAACTTATATTGGCAGGCGTCGGGGTCAAAATCCCCTACCAATATCTTCTCTCTGGGTCGCACATTAATTCTCGCCCGGGTCACAAAGAAACCGTCGTCTTGCAACACAATACCGTAACCTTTTTTCTGTAGCTGACCCGCTGAGAAGAGTACCCGGTCAAGCGTTTCCAGGCAGTACGTCTCTTCCATGGTGACGTCTTGAGGTAAGCCTTCTCCAGTCTCCCCAACGAGCTTCATTCTCCCCCTCGCTGTTGCTTTGGCAGGTCCGTCGATGCCACGTAGGTCCAGTCCCCCTTCCTCTTTATCATTCAACATCGAAACATTTGGCACCAGGTGTTTTGTTGATCCGCTGTCTAGGTACATCGATGCCTCCTCCGACTTTTCCCCTTCCCCGACAGCCATCAAGCCTGTAGGCCCTTCCTCTGTCGGTGTGTTGGGTGGTTTCCACTCCTTCTCTTCCATTTCCAAACCACCTTCATCAGCCATTGCTTCCAGAGGCTCCTCCCCTCATCCGGCCCTTCCGTAGTTGCCCAGTCCGGGTCATCCGTTGCCTCAGCCTCCCCATCTTCCAATGCCGATGTCGTCCCATTATCCGGTCCCGTCGTCACACCTCGCCCTTGATCTCGTCGTACAACCGGTGACGGACCCGTCTGGTCCTCCACTGCACTGTTGGGCACTGCCGAGGCTTTAACCGCCATCTTTTTCTCTTCCCTCGCAATGGCATACGGCGGCGGGAACTGTCGCGCTCTCTCTCTAAGAACCATTCGTTCGTTGTCGTCCCTCGCCTTTTCCAACGCCCCCATCAGAGCCTCCCAACTTACGTCTATCCATTCAGCCACCTCCACAGTCGGTCGCATCCGTAGATCGTAGTTGTACCGCGGCATCATTGCAGCCTTTCCTGTTTCCGGTTGTAGGCATCACCCCCCGGATAGCCGGTAAAAAATACCTTTTCCTGGTGACAGGTGCACCAGCTTGTTTTTCAGTATTATTTGTCCGGATTGGACCTGATGCCATTTTATTCCTGGTCTGTTGCCGTTTTCCTTTTTGGCTTCACTGAGCTAATACAACGAGACATCATTCTCATTCTTGAGGACTGTGTTTGGTTGTATTACCGACTTTTTACGAGCTATCGTTGGGGGCATTACACGGTCTTTCATGGAAGAAACGTATCATCCTTTGATACGCCAAGTCCGCCCACATGAATGCCAATGTCGACGCATGTCACCCGAACCCCCTTCCCGGAGCCAGTCCATCACTGTCCATTACCGATTGTCAGCTCGATTTGATGCCCTTCGTCTGGGTGTACTTGCAGAAGACTTTGTGCGTCCGCCAGTCTTGCCCTTGGCACCAGACGCCGCAGTAGCTCACCATCTTGCATTGGCCACACTTTCTCGTCGCTGTCTTCGCACAGAACTCGCATTCCCTTGGGACCTTCTTCATTATCGCCTCCGGTGCAAGTAAGCAATATTGCTGTTGACATTCAAGACAACAACAAAAATTAGTTTTTCATTTTTGTGTCAGATTTTCATTTTTGTGACAGTTTTTCATTTTTGTGACAAAAATTCAAATTTTCAAATTTAACGGTAACATTTCGCGAAAATTTACGATATTTTGCGGACGAATATAGCCGTTAATTTGAAAAATTCAAATTTTCACCCAAAATCAAAATTCCAACCAAAACTGAAATTCCAACCAAAACAGAAAAATCAATTTTTTTTGTTGTCTTGAATGTCAACAGCAATAATATTTACTAAATATATTGTTACCTTTTTATGGTCAATTTCATGACATAACAATTATAATTAGGCCGGATTACATTCATTGCCATTTATATATTGCCTATCATATTTATTATTCGTTACAACAATATTGCCATTATTCATATATTAGTTACCAGTTATATACATTGGCCCATATTGATGCAATATCATAAGTTAGGCTACGAAGCCAGTATATAAATTTATGGTATTTATTTACTCCTCGTGATTATAAATTTATGGTATTTTAGATCGAGTTCAAGTCATTGGTTCTTAACCATTGATTAAATTCATTATTATCGTTTCAACCTTTGATCAAAGTACCTCAGCGTAAACAATTATTCAAGTATCCGGAGACAATGTCTACTAGCATACTTTCTGGTTATGGAGCCTTGGATGCGCCCCGCTACCAACTCAAGCTACCGAAGTTCTCGAAGAAGCCTGTTGATGGATTTGACCTATGGAAATGTCAGTTTTTCGCGTTTTTATTTGGCGTGGACGCACGCTACATACTGCTACTGGAAGACGCGGAAACGCCATACTCCATACAAGAGATCTCTACCATCTACGCAAGCACTAGGACTACGAAACCGACCCAACCCGCTCCATCTGGCCCAACAGGACTGCCCGCGTCCGGAACTACATCTACAGCAAAGACTGCAGCGAGGAAGGCGACGAGAAAAAGTTCCGACGACGAAGAAGAGGAACAGTCAGCCTACGGATCACGCAATGACGGAACGTCAAGCAGTTCATCGAGCAGCACATCGAGCAGCTCATCAAGCAGCTCACTCTCTATCGGATCGCCAAGTAGCTCCCTCCTACCAACCGTCCACGTACCGACTGAAATGGCTACATTGTTCAGTCAAGCAGACTATATAAAGGCCCAGATACATGTCCGTTGCTTCCTGGTAGAAGCATGCCAGGAGTCAACTGCACTCCTTACAGTGCAAAGAGCCGGCACCAACCCCGCAGTAATCTGGACTGCGCTGTGCGAGCGATTCGGAAGCAAGGGATCAGTATCCATCGCCCGACTTCTGATGCAGCTCTTCGAGACCAAGCTGAAGAACAGCACTCAACTACCTACATGGATAGAAGTCCTGACTCAACGCTTCGAGCAACTGGACACGAGAGGAGTACCGCTACCCGACGAGTTCCGGGTGGTCTTCCTACTCTTCAAGTTGAAGGAGTGTGCGACGTTGGCGATGGGCGACATAGGTGGTACAATGTACTGGTCTAAGTCAGATAGAGACAAGCCACATTACAATGAGATGTGTTCACTTGTTTTACAAGCATTTCATGCAAACCAACTATCTGTTACCTCATCTAGGTCCCCCACTGCCCTCTACACTTCGACTTTGCCTGCGACCAGCAAGAAGGACATACAGTGCCTGAACTGCAACAGAAGGGGACACATCGCGGCCCAGTGTCGATCTACCTGCACAAAGCGTGTGTGCCAAGGACGACCCAGGCACTCTGGAACCGAGTGTCCAGTTCGCCGACGACCTGCACCACCCAACACGAACGCGCGACGTGGTGGCCGAGGTGGAGACTCGAATCGACGAGGACGAGGTGGCCGACCCGGACCGACCAACACGAGACGAATACAACGACCAACCGGACAAGCCAACATCATCACCGACGCGGACGCAAGAACAACGTCGACGACCCAACAAGTGATCCACCAGAAGCGTGGCTGATGCACACTGGCGACTCCGACGAAGAACGACCCGACCCGGAGGAGAACGACCCATCACAAGAAGAAGTTGCCTACGTAGAAAGGGGAAATAGGTACGGCAGCAGAGCAGGACCAATCCAACTATCTCCCGTCACACCTACTTCTACCGACTATAACCCCCCTACCCCCACTGAAGCATTGCCCGCACCACACCCGGACTATTTGGAAGACCCATCGAGACGCCCCGACATCCCGTGGAGCTCGCTCACCGTTCTACAACGCATGGATGAAAATGACTACAGACGCGCCTACATCCAGTGGACACGAATGCGGGACTTATTCCAGACGACCCCGCAGGGATTCCCGGCACCACCCGCTGGCCATTACCTTGGTACCCCCTCGGGACGCCCATCAATTATTTTCTACCGAGAACCGACCCATGGATCCTACCGTCACGACTGGTACAAGACGCGCCCGGCTCAACCTGCATTGAGCACTTCGTCTTGCGAAGCAGACGCCCGAGACGAGCACAACGGGACCCGGGAAGTGCACAGCAACAACCGGCAGACACACAATCCCCGCACGCGCCAACGCAGAGCTTCACAAGCTCACCCACACCTGAAGATAGAACAACTTCGAGACAAGACCAACAGGATAGACAACCGATACCTGCATTCATCGAAGAGCGCCGACAACAACAATGGGAATCACCGAGCGTGGGGACCGCCTCAACGAGCGAGGAGCTACCTACCCCAACAGTGGAACACGGTGATAGATCGCCCGTTTCGACTTTTACATTACCTGTCTTACCACGCGTGCAGGAAGAAGAATGTCGCACACCGGTTCAACCAATGACGACATCATCGCCTACAACAGTCAACGCAGACACGGCGAGACGCATACAAGCCATAACAGAGCTACCCTACGGCCAACCGGTCCAGTACAGGCGAGTACCGGGAGCATCGCAACCGACCGAACGTAAGTACACCTTCGCTTGGTCCGACGCACATCATTGCTTCTGTGCTTCCGTCACCCCACTAACGAACAGCTGGCATACTGGAGCATCGTGAAGGACTTCCGCCTGCTTCCGGAGCAATGGTCATTAACCAAACCGGACTGCATCGACTGCAAACCCGTTCGCGAAGCCAAGCGTGGCAGTATCAGATGGGACTGCACATACTGCGGCAAACAAGAAGGGAAGCTAAAGCGATGCAGCGGCTGTCAGCTTGTTTACTACTGCAACATCGACCACCAGAAGACCGACTGGCCGGCACATACGGAATTCTGCAACATGGCCAAGCGTCACCCTCTGATCGACCAGCTACGAGCAAGAGGAACGAGGTATGACCTGCTCGGCATACCGACAGACCAACCCGAATTGGCCGACCTCGCATTTCAGCACCTGCTGCTGCGATACCACGAAGGGGGGCCGCACGCACCTCTATTCATTGACTCACCCACAATGTTGGACATGGCCATGAGCCTGGATGAATTTACAACCAGAGGGAGACGCGTGGACCCCAGGACTGCGACGATGGCACAATCACATGCCCACCTCAACTTCGCGGAAAATGATGAAGACTACGTGGAGACCTCAGCGACACCGAATGCAAACCTCACCGCCATCGCAGCTACCCTACCGGACATGCCCGACATAGACAACGCCTATTCATTCGCCGAACCGACAGCAACGTGGGCTACACTACGACCACCACCGACTGGAATGGACGAAATTGAGGCAGAACAACACCGACCTATGGAATAGACGCAACGGGTGAACAGTGGCGACGACTGTTGGAGAAGCAGCTGAAGCGGATGCTGAACATACCAGACACGCTGACATGAAGCACCGACCGCCACCGATGAGGCCATTTATACCTGACATCGAACCATTGTTCAACGACAACGTCTGACCCCCAGTCAACTACTACCCGCCTGCAGGGCCTGAAGAAGCTGAAGAGCTGCGGGAACGCCTAAGACGCCATGACTATACACACACAATCGAGTTCGTGCTAATGGCGGACATCTTCGACGAGGAGGAAAAGAAAGACCCAAAGGAAGACACAGCAGACGCGGAGACCGTAGCTGACGAGGACGCCTGCGACGACATCGACGAACCGGAGCTCGACGACCCGGAGTACGAGGACCGCTTCTTCCCACCCGCACTGGACTTCGCCAACGTTCGAGAGTGGCAATACTACGTCAACGATCACCCAGAGTTAGAATATTTGGAGTTCAAAGATATGAACGAATACAACACATGGATGCAAGAGACGATGGACCTCGAACGGAAAGAGCTCAACACTGCTGTCAACTACATCCTGATGGCCGACGACAACCCTCCCGACGTTGTTGATAGCGCATGCAACCGCTGGCTATTCCACGCTAAGGCTCCCGTCGACCCCAAGTCTGTCCGCGAAGAGAAGCCGGCATTCCTAAACAACATATCCGGCAAACCACTTCCGGTGAGGACAAGGGCGACTGCCACTCCGACGTGGCTCAATGGTTATGGTATATCGGTTAAACAGTCATTTCCAAACTCACTCATATCACCATCATTACCATTCAACCTTGTCCCCACCCCACGCCTTGACCATGACATGCACAAGACAGTCATTCACCAGAATGGACAAGTGTTCATATACGACAAACCCATAACACTAGACAGAAAGAACATATTAGCAAGGGGGAGGCTCAACTCACACCTACCATATGAACTAGATAGACCTGGAACAAAACCACTTGACCCTCATCAACGATACATACCATACAGGTCCAAGCCACGAGAACCAACATTGGCCGCGACTGTCGACAGCCTGCCAGATCTTGCACTATGGTCAGTCAACCCTCTACCATCACATGCACCGTACGACGCTATGACCCTACACAGAGCTTTAATGCATGCAAACCCGCAGATAATGCATGAGTTTGCGAACAGTGTAGGCAGACGCATCGCTGGTAAAGATTGGATGCGTCTGGAACAGGGGCTATGTATAGAGGGAACTATCTAGACCTAGAGTACAAGAAAGGTGAGGCATTAAACATAGACTTCAGCGGTCCATTTGCCGTTCGATCAAGGTTCGGAAACTACTATCGAGGGGGGGTGACATGTTCTCACACAAAGTTTGCTTGCGACTTCGACACACCCACACGTGAGTCTAAACTATACATACCTCATCTCACACGCATATTTGCCTTCTTTGAGAGACAATCAGGCAATAAGCTAAAACAAATAAAAGCAGATGGTGAGTTTGTGTCTGAACTACTAAGAGATTACACAGACAAACACGGCATCATACTCAAGACCACCACACGCAACGAGCCAAACATGAACCCCTTTGCAGAAAGGATGAATTGGACAGACGACACACGCGCCCTAGCTGCACAGTTAGACGCAGGCTTGCCACACACATTTGGGAAGATACACACAAAGCGAGCCTAGCTATCCGAATGGTTACACCAGTTTGCAAAGGCATGGACAAAGGCAAATCCCCATGGGAATTGCTTATGGGCCGGAAACCCGTGCAATCATTTATTCAACCTTTCGGGTGCCTTGCATGGGTCAAAGTGGAAACGACAAAGGCACAGCCTGTCGCTGTACCAGGCACACTCATCGGCTATAATATATATCGTCGTGTCTATAAGATACTCATTCAGGAAACCAGACAAGTGGCTACGGTGGAAAAACGCAACGTACGTTTCGACACTACGACTCGCGGCTACACTTGCAAGGTGCCCAGACGCCCTTGGCAACCACTCCTAGTGTCGCACAACGAGACGTACACTGCTCTACCAACTGTCCAGTGAAAAAACGAGGACCAACTACTACAGTTCCACAACTTTGACGCACCCAGTGGCTGGTGGCCAAAAGAACAACGGTCGACTTTTTCACCAGACACAACAAACACACTGGACACACTGGAAGATGAGACAACATACCCAACCACCAAACCCACTTCAAGCCTTTACGTGCAACCGAACCCATCTTTTGGCTCTCTACTCCCCCCACCCACCACATTTACTCCCAACTCAACAACTTCAGTTGCACAAAAGGCCAAGACAAGCACAGCACATCGACAGACAACACAACACAACCAACCGACACCAACCCCATCCCAACCTTTATCTGCGACCCTATTCCCCCTCCCAAATAATTGGACCAGCAGTAAAGGCATACCACGACAATGGGATGGTGCTGCAATAACTCAAACATAGTTGCCCAGCCTAGGCAAAGGAAGCAAACACCAGCACACCGCCCCACTCACACTGCTCACATCACTTTTACTCATGAGCTTGAGGGGGAGGAAGAACAGGCCATAGAACAAGACAACTATTGTTTGTTTACGAGAGTGTTACACATTTCTCAGAAAAACATAAGGTCTCACCCACAGGTACTCGCTGCACAGTTAGCCGAGTTGCAAGGATTGTTTGAATGTGAGGCATTGTAATGGGTGCCTCGGGCCACAGCAACAACAGCGAACGTACCTCCCGTTCACACAACATTCGTCGATGCAATTAAGACAGACGAATCGACAGGGCAGCAAAAATACAAATCGCGACTAGTAGCGTTAGGAAATAGAATGAAAGAATATATACATTATAATCCATGCGAATGCTCCTCACCCACCGCCCAACCTATGTTTCTTTTGCTACTAGTCTCGTATGCTGCCTTTAGTGGCCTCATGATTTCTCATCTTGACTTCTCACAGGCGTATTCCCATGCAGACATGAAGGACCTTGCCTTCGCCTACCCGCCGAAAGGATATGAGAACGAAAGTGACCCTTCAATGATTTTATTATTGAAGAAGGCACTTTATGGCACCCTTCAGGCGGGGCGAAGATGGTTCGATCATATTTCAGCAAGCGTGAGGCAGATAGGGTACAAACAATCCACACTGGACCCTTGTATTTTCTTTTTGCCTCAGGTTAGCAACCGGCCGAAACTACCTCTCTACCTACTACTACGCACAGTGCTTGTTTTTCATAGAACCACGAGCGAGCATGAGGCCCTGTTTACCGAATTGAAACATTCATTTAGGGTGAAAGATTTGGGCCAGGTTAGGACGTTCTGTGGTTTGCAGTTTGTTAGGACATCAGAGGGCATAGTAATACATCAACATGAATATATTAAGGGCATGCTTAGGGATTTCAACTTTCACGAGGCCAAGCCGGTGGCTACCCCTGCAGCCATGACTGACCCTCCACCTGCGAATAAAGAAGCAAAGCTTCGGCGTTTCTCGCTTCCTCGCTTGCTCGGTGCCCTCCTCTGGCCGGCAACCCAGACTCAACCTGCGATCTCCTACGCAGTCAATCACGCAGCCGTGCTCGCCTCCAAGAAGCCTGATGTGGCCTACTCCGCAATAGCCCGCATCCTTCGATACCTTCGAACGCCAAGAGGCATTTTCTTCCCGTTTCAAACCCGTAGGTTGGAACTTATTTCCTTTCGGACAGCAACCTCGGGGGATGTGAGTACACGCGACGTTCGAGAACGGGTCAATTGCACATGACGACCGGCCCAATAGCATGGAGTTCGAAGCGTCAACCAACTGTCGCGCTGTCGACCCAAGACGCTGAAACCATCACCAACTCTACAACGTGCCGGACAGCGATCGCAATCCTACACATGCGCCAAGACATTGGCATCCCGTTGAAGACGCCGGTCACAATCAACAACGACAACCGGGGGGCAGTGCTGAATGCAACCAACGGCATGAGTACCGACCGCACGCGTCATCTGGCCCTCAAACACGTACGTGGTGGAGCGAGTACGAGCCGGGGAGGTGATCGTTCGACACGTGCCCACGAAGGACAACCTGGCTGACTTGATGACGAAGTCACTTCCAACTCCGCGATCTTCAGAAATAGTCGCAGTTTACTGTATTACTTTAGGACGTTATACCTCATTTCGAGGCGTTGTGCGATTATTACTTCCGCTTAAACACTAAGGATGGACTTACAATAACAGACTTGCTATACCGTTGCAAGGACCTGCTTTTTTTTCTTTTCAGTGTTAAAGTAGCTTTAACATGTATCATATTATGTTATATTATATAAAATCATGAACATAGTTACTGCTTATTACATCTATGTTACTATATCATCACCCATTTCATCATCAATAATACATATTGTTATGCCGAGGGGGAGAGTAAGCAATAATATTTACTAAATATATTGTTACCTTTTTATGGTCAATTTCACGACATAACAATTATAATTAGGCCGGATTACATTCATTGCCATTTATATATTTGCCTATCATATTTATTATTCGTTACAACAATATTGCCATTATTCATATATTAGTTACCAGTTATATACATTGGCCCATACTGATGCAATATCATAAGTTAGGCTACAAAGCCAGTATATAAATTTATGGTATTTATTTACTCCTCGTGATTATAAATTTATGGTATTTTAGATCGAGTTCAAGTCATTGGTTCTTAACCATTGATCAAACTCATTATTATCGTTTCAACCTTTGATCAAAGTACCTCAGCGTAAACAATTATTCAAGTATCCGGAGACAATGTCTACTAGCATACTTTCTGTGCATCCACTCCAGCCCCCTTTTCGAGGCCTTTCACGTAGACCTCCCAATCGTTCGGCACCACCTTGAATTGTAGTACCATTTCCAGTAACGTAGCTAGCTGACACATGCATTGTTGAAACAAGTCCAGTAGTCAGCAACATTAACTTTTGCATTGTAAACTTCCCCCGGCACATCAGCTTCTTCTTCTCCAACGAAGATCATCGGGTTTGTCGAAGCCATGAACGCAAATGCCTCCTTTTTTCCTTTGCACTTCCCACCGACCTCGAGTAGACCTCCTAAAGTGCGGGCAACCAATCCCCCTCCCCACATACTCCTGTGGGATCCAAGAACAATTCTCTGCCTGCTTCAATTGTCCAACGCATTCAAAAAAAACCACGAATCAAGGTACGTACATGACAACAGGGAAGCCACTGGGCACTAGGGGGCCTGTGCTGACTACGGATTCTACCAGTGACATTGAATGAGACAGCTCACTCTCTGGGAAAAGGTGAACAGGCGTCCAGCGCAGGGGGCAACTAGCCCGGCTAACAGCACGGAGCCTCAGGCCAGCCCGCGCCCGGGCCACTGCCCGCAGCCCGCGAGCTGCGACGTAGAGCCACGAGAAGCCAAGACCAGAGAGAAGAAAGGCGACAGTCTGGCGAAGCCAGCTTTAGCGTATGCGCCTTTCTGGACCGAGTCTGCCAGGGAGATGTCCAGGCAGCTACCTCTAGCTGTAGGCAGCGGCTTGGCTCTGACTGTCTGGCCCGTTCCTCTGAGCAAGGTCATGGGCTGCGGATCCTGGAGCTCGACCCGCAGGTACGAGCCGACAACGCGACTGAGCTCACAAGCGACCTCCTGGCAGTCGCGACTTGCACTCTTGCCCGCAACCAAGGTCGATGCGCGACTGAACGCGGCCCAGCGTAAACAGAAGGCGCCCAAGAAGAAATCCAGTCGCAACAAGAAGCCCCGCTTAAGACGCTCAAGTGCAGAATCTACCCCAAGACCAAAGATAAAGAAGTTAGGCGAGCTTGGCTGCGTAAGGCGTGGCTGCTCTACCGGGCTGTCCATACTACCTGGAATGCTGCGCTGGCTTGGCTGCGCAAAGAGGATAAGCGCTTTTCGCACTGCCACGAAGAAGCGAAAGCTACTTGGGCTAGTAGAAAAAGGCCAAGGTGCACGGAAACAGAGGAGAAGCCCGCCAAGAAACAGAAGAAGGAGACGGTGGAAGAGACACCCGAGGAGGTCAAAGCCAGGAAAGCCAACCGTCGACAAGAGCAAAAGGAGCGCCAAGAAAAAAGAAGGGCAGAGCTGGGCGGCAGAATGCGGCGCCTGGGCGACTTTGACCTAGATACGCTGCGCCTGCGTTTTGTGAAGGACAGTAGCAAATTCGTGCAAAAGCATTCCTGGCTGCTCCAGGTGCCGTGTGATATCCGCGAAGTGGCCATCCGGGACTTGCAAGCGAGGGCCTCCGACATCTCCAATCTTAGGCAGAAGGCCAAACTATTTCACTGGAAGAGGGTTAACTTCCGCAAATGGGAAGAGCGCAAGTCAACGATTGCGATCTCGCACACGAATTGGGGCGCCGGCGAGGTTTCTTTGCAGGCTTTCTGGGCGGTGAATCAGTCGCCTCCAGAGATTGGAGAAAGCAAGAGCGTAGGTCTGGAACCCCCAAGCTTGAAATCAAGCACGACGTGCGCCTGAGGGTCGATCGCCTGGGCAAATGGTACTTACACGTACCGGTAGAGATGCAGCAGCGCCAGCGTGATGTTGCCGAGCCTGAGTCCAAGCGCGTAGTGAGCATCGACCCGGGCGTCCGGAGCTTTCTGACCGTGTACCACGCGGACTCTGGTGCGATCACCGAATTCGGGTGCGGGTCGATTGCACGCGTGTACCGGCTCCAGAATCAGAAGCATACCGACAAGCTGCTGAGCAAGCTTGCGCTGCTGGCTAAGGACACGAGCAAGAAGCGCAACCGCTGGCGCCTACGGCGCGCTATCATTCGTGCGTGCTAAAATCTACCACAGGGTCGGAGACGCGCACAATAAAGCCGCCAGGTGGCTGCTTGATAACCACGACTACGTGGTGCTGCCTTGGTTTGGGGCGGCGGACATGGTGCAAGGGAACACCGTCGCCAGAGAAACCAAGCGCAAGATGCTGGCCTGGCGTCACGCAGCTTTTCGCAAGCGTTTGCTCGACCTGCAGAGAGAATACATCGGTAAGTGCAAGGTGCTCGTATGCAACGAAAACTTCACCACGCAGGCGTGCACGCAATGCATGGGCGCTGTGGCCCGACATTTAAGCCGCCAGGGTGTACAGCTGCCAGTGGTGCGCCCTGCAGCACGGACGCGACATGAACGCCAGTCGCAACATCCTCTTAAGACTGCTAGCTTTGGGCCAACAGGACTTGTACTAGACAAAAGAAAAATCTAACACAGACCCGATATAGGTTGGGTTTAGTGTTTTGCCTCGATTGGGGCCTCTGGGGGGGGGGGGGGGGGTCGGCCGTGTGTTGCCTCCCCTCCCTCCCTCTGTAGGAATCTCTGAATTTTCAGAATGAAGATTTCAATCCAATCCGAAGCTGTCCCTCTCTCCCTCACTCTTTGTTTTTTTTTGGTAGCTGTTTGCTGTTTTTTTTCTCGCTTCTCTTTACTTAATAAACGAAAGGCTAGAGAACAACCCGGCTGCCATTAGCAAAGGGTGTAATGGACGCGGGTGGTGCCTACAGGTAGGAGGTGAGCTACACTACTGAACAAGCTCTGATTCAAGCCGTCAGCGATGCGTGCAAGAAATATCGCGATGTCCTGGTGTGTGTGTCACTGCCCGCCGACGACGCACAACTCTCGTCGGCGCCCAGGGGGCCCTGCGCCTGCACGCCCGGGACTCGGGCCAAAAGGCGCAAGGTAGACGACCATCTGCTCACGCAATTACGCGTGGACCAGACTGCGCTGGGCGCCTTCTGCCAAAGCGACGCACCGTACGCTGCCGCGCTGGACGAGGCGCTGGCCAAAGACGGCACCGCGCCAACGGCGGACCGCCTGAGCTACGGGCTGGCTATGCGCTGGCACGAGGCCGGCCGGCGGGACGCCGTGCGTCGGTGTCTGTACTTTCTGCGCAGGGCGGCCGCCCGGCAGGCTAATCGGCAGGACGAGGAAGAGCTGTACGTGATCATGTGCGATCCCCAGGCGCTGACCCGACCATGTTGCCAGCAGAGGTACCTCAAAGCGCTGGAGCGGTGGTTGGCCCGCCCAGACGACATTCGTGCCCTCCAGGTAGGCGAGCTGCTCATAGAACCGTGGCGCCGCCGCTGGCAATTTTCTGCGGCCGAAGCCCAGGCCATTTGCGAGCCGGCCCTCCAGCTCAGTTACCAGGGCGTGACCGCGAGCACCAGAGTACAGGCCCGGCAGATTACGGCCTGCCTGTTCAACCACAGCGATGCCGCAGCAGACGACGAGGACCGCTAACATGGCACGTGGCGCGTGTGGGTATACTGGCGCTGGCGCTGGCAGAACGTTCGGAGTTTGCGCACCAGTACCCGCAGCTTTCCGCGCCCAAGCGGATCAATTACCCTTCCGACACGGCGTGCCCCGCGGTCGGCTCCCGTGTCACTGTAGTATGTGAGTATAAGTTTGCCCAGCTTTGGGGAAACAACGTGCGTTCGAAGGAGCCGGCACTTAGGTCGTGGGTCGACGTAGAACTGGAAATGCTCAAACATACAAACATGCAGTGGCTTCATCCAACCTTGGAGCACCTGCGTGTCCGTGTGTCGGCCGCGCCGAATGGCGCACATTTCTTCTCGGGGCCCGGGCTGCTGAACCCGCAAATGCGACAGATCTTGTTCGATGCCTTCCGGTCGAACGCAGACACTGGCGTTCGGCCAAGGTTGCAGCTAACGACTTTGGGCGGCCTGCTAGGCTACCTGCACGAACCCGTCGGGGGGCAGGCCCCAGCAGGGCCGATCGTAGACAAGTGGTGCGCGGCGTTTTGGCAAGTGGCGCGCAAGATTTACAGTCTGCCCGCTCTGCGGTGCGACAGCTGCCCCCCGTACCGACACCGGCAGAGCGAGTCCAGCATTTTAGGCTGGGACAGGAGCTTTGCCTTCGACCCCCGCGGCCCCGATGTTGCCAAACGTTTGCTAAAACTGCGGAGCTTGGTAGTAGGCGGTCTGGGCCTGCTAGACGCCCGCCTCAATCCTACAGTGTCCAGCGAGAAAATCTTCACATTGCTCGACGGATTGTTTCGCCCGAGAGTGCGTCGGTCGCCCTAGTGCGGTTCTTGATCGCCAGGGCGCTGCTCTCGGCGCTAGACCCTGCATTTAAGTGCCAAGGCGGGCTCAGCTCCATTGTGCTGTACTTGGAGCCACCAGGAACGCTCAGATATTACCTAAACTGCGCCGAGGAAAAGAGCCAGGCCTTGGGCCGGGCCAGCGTTCTTGTGCCTGCTGCAAGAGCACGCTTTTGTGCTGCACCGCGGCAATGGCGCCTGGGGACTGCACTGTCTGGAGCACAGCCAGGAGCTCGGCTGCCGGGCGGCGGCGTTCCTTGTGCCTGCTGCAAGAGCACGCTTTTGTGCTGCACCGCCGCAATGGCGCCTGGGAACTGCACTGTCTGGAGCACAGCCAGGAGCTCGGCTGCCGGGCGGCGGCGTTCCTAGCCAAAGCGCTGCCCGCCCTGTGCCGTGACGGAGTTAGCAAGCTGGATTTTAGGGTGTCGCAGGCAAGGCCCAGCACACGGCCGGCAATTACCTGGGCCCTGGTGCTGGCGGCTCAGCTAGACAACGGGCCACAGTGCGAAAGCGAAGAGATGTGGCTGCTGCTGGGCTCCGCGCTGGGCCTCCGCTGGGTCCTGGACGCGGGCCAGCGCCAACAAACCCTGTTCCTGCCCCCTACCGGCGCCGAGCTAGGCGCCGGCGCGGCTGGGAGCTGACGACGACGGCAACATCATCGGACCCGTACAAGATCCCCACAGAATGGGAGCTCGCCCTGAAACGCGAACAATCGATGCGGGACTGGAAGACGAGGTTCCAGTCGACGCGCGTTCCGTACGGATTTCGGTGCTATGCAATTGCCATTGAGTGGTTCCTGGAAATCACTTCTTCTTCCCGTAAGCCTCCGCTGCGCCCGGAGACTTTTGTCCTGGCCGCAGAGATTCTCTGCTACTTCACCCAGAGGTCAGAGTTTCAATTCAAAGTAGGAAGTTCCAGCTCGTAGCCTTAACTTGTTATTGGATAGCTCTGAAATGCGAAGAAGTCGAAAATTATAACAAAGCAGAAACTGTTCTCTGTTTATTGCCGGAACGCTTTTGCACTGTGGCAGAGCTCCAGGAAATGGAAGGAGCAGTAATTAATGCGTGCCAAGACATGCTGGCCACGCCCAACGCCGCAGGTATGCTGATTGATCGGGCCTCGTCGCCCGAGTGCCAAGAGCGCACCAAAGACGGCAAGCTCCTAGCTCAGCGCGTGTTGCTGGGGCTAGTACTTATGCCCCAGTTTTGGCAGCACCCGGGGCCTCTCGCCTCGTTTTAGCCGCGCTGCTCGCCGCGGCCGGCGCCGTCGGCTCGCGCCTCAGTGCCGGGCGTCTCGACGACAGCGAAACAACGCTGGTTTCGGAGGCAGAAGCAATCGCGGCCCAGCTCCATTCCGCACAATCACTGAACGGGCCCCTCCGGGCAGAAACAGTTGCGATTCTGAAAAAGTATCCAGAAAGTTGGGCCCAGTTTGCCAACGTCTCCAATCGGGAGGAGTGGCCACCAGAAGATGATGTTGATGTTGATCACTTACGCTACCACGGATCGCCCCAGCGTAATGCAGTCTTAGGGCGCTACCGGGGCACGCCACCCTTCGCCAAAGCTTATACGACAGAGAAAAAAAATAAATAAAAGATTACTGGATCAGCGTGTTTTAGCTGCTGTCGTCACTGCCGAAATGTCCTTTGCCAAATAAAAAATTTAAGCTGTCTGCTGGTTTCCTGGTGAATTTCGCGACAAATGCCGAAAACGACGGGAGTTACGGACACTTTGTGTTTTCGCAATTTGCGGCACGCAGCGAACTTGTTTTTGGGCGAAGGACATTTCGGCAATTGAAAATTAGCCAAAGAAAATCTTTGGGGAAACGAGGGCGGGCGGGAAAAAAAAATTAGACATAAAAAAATTTTTCCCCGCCCGCTCTCCTTTCCCGAAAAATTTTCTTTAGCTAATTTTCAATTGCAGAAATGTCCTTCGCTAAATTTTTTTCACAGGTTTCGGTTTCCCGGTGAATTTCGTGACAAACGTGAAAACGACGGGAGTTACGGGCACTTTGTGTTTTTGCCGCGAATTGCGGCACGCAGCGAACTTGTTTTTGGGCGAAGGACATTTCGGCAATTGAAAATTAGCCAAAGAAAATCTTTGGGGAAACGAGGGCGGGCGGGGAAAAAAATTAGACATAAAAAAATTTTCCCGCCCGCTCTCCTTTCCCGAAAAATTTTCTTTGGCTAATTTCCAATTGCCGAAATGTCCTTCGCTAAATTTTTTTTCACAGGTTTCGGTTTCCCGGTGAATTTCGCGACAAACGTGGAAAACGACGGGCACTTTGTGTTTTTGCCGCGAATTGCGGCACGCAGCGAATTTTTTTTCTTGAGCGAAGGACATTTCGGCAATGATTGCGTTATCTAAGAAATTTTGCGGGGGGGGAGGCCCTCCCGGCGGACACGATTACAAAACCCAGACTTGTTTTGCCAAGTATCAGACCTTTTGTCGGACTTTTAATTAAAAAAAGAAAAACAACTTTTTTGGCACTTTTGTGCGCTTTTTTCAAGTCACAGCCCCGGGGTTACTCTCACCCGCGTGGTCGAGGGAAATCAACCAAAAGAAAAACAGGCAAGGGCGACAAGAGTATCAGCGCCCAAGCGATCTTCGTGCACACTATTAAGGCCCGCAGGCGCCGCGCTGTGCGCTGCCGCAGACAGCGGCAGCGTTGGCGGTTCTGCTCGCAACACACACAACAGGCGCGCCGGCGGGGGCCGATGGGGCTGTAGGGCTGCCCCCGATCGCACAGCGCACAGAATCTGGACGGCTGAACCTCGTATAAGACGCCGCAGCACCAGCACAAGAGCACGCAGACCGCGAGCATGAAGGCCAGATACAAGCTAAGAACGATTGTGGTTTTAAGAATCGGGCCGTCACGGGCCTGCCAGCGCAGTTCTAGCAACTGTCCATCCACCTGGGCATCAGCCACCAAGGTCTGTCCGAGCCTGTGCCAATGGACGTGGCTGCGGGCTATGGTCTTGGAAAAATTCTCGAAGCTGCCGTGCAAGTCTCGGTGTCCCAAGGCCAGAGCCCAGACCTGCGGGCGGTTGCGGCCCGAGCCGGCGCAGATCTTGCTGCCGCACGGCGTAAAGACGGCGGCGTACGCGGATGTCTGGGGATCATGGAACAGCAACCAGCGGCGGCCCCTTGCGTCGTGCACGCTGGATCGCTGCAGCTCCCCGGCCGCCGCCGAAGCGGTCTCGACCACGAGCCGCACCCCGGTGCGGCTTAGGCGCTTGGTGAGGGCCACATCGGCGCTGCGCCTGAAGGCCACGAGTGCCACGTGCTGGCTCTGGTCGACAAAGGGCAGGTGGTCTGAGCCGGACACATGGTGCGTCACCAGCACGCGCTCGGGGCCGTCCCCCTATAGCCTGCCGCTCGCGAGCCAGAGCTCGGTGCGGCCGACAGCGGCCGACAGCGGCCGCTGCTGCCAGCCGCGGAAGCCGGGATGGTTGTGCTGGAAAGAACCTAGAGACGCGTTGCCGTGGCGCCATAGCACCGCATTCGCGTGCACCAGCGAAGACCCTGTCACCTCCCGCAGCAGCCAACCCGCATCGTTGCTTATGAGGTGCGCCGACCCATGCCGCCAGAACTTGGCCCAAGCAAACTGATGGTTGTCCCATAGCTGCCAGTGCCGCAGAAGCCGGAAGGTGTGCTCACTGGTCCCGGGCCCCACGTACGCGCCCATGCTCCAGCCCAGCGCCGTCAGGTCCCACTCGTGTAACCCCCCCGCGCCAGCGGCAAATGCAGCCAATGCTTGTCACTGCTCTGCCGCCGGCCGACCAATCGTAAACTGCTCGTACAGCGCTGGTAGGCGCGCGCCGCCCGCAACGCCGCCGAACAGATCTAGCTCCGTGACCAGCAGCACGAACGCAGTGCTCTTGTACAAGCTGAAGTCCCGCGCGCTGCCGTCCCACACCCCGGCAAAGTAGCCGAACAGATCGCGCCGCGGCCCGCTGAGCAGCACGAGGTTCCACGACAGCGCGTCGTGCCGCCCTTGGTACCGCATCTGCGGCACGGCCCCTAGCCCCGCCTCGCTGCTGTACTGGCGCAGCTGCCGCACTAGCTCCTTTCCTTACCCGCGCTTGCCATTCTATGACAGGTGAAGCCACTGAGACATGTTTTGAGACGTTCGGCCCTGCACGGGCCACTCGAGTAGGCATTCTATGTATGCCTTTTATGTATGTATATTGATACATACCTTGTATAAAATATCACACTATGATAGAATGCTTTTATGTCATGTCATTAAATATTACACATTTTTGTAAGCACACGTATGTGTATACGATATTCACTTTAAATGAAGACATGTACACGTATATCATTATATAACCACCGGTATTTATTTTGTTATTACGTGCATTTTATATTCTGTATATTCATTCAACATCGTTAGACTGTGTTATCCTTTATGAAAATATGTTATGCATATATGTATATATATATATATGTGTGTGTGTGTATGTGTGTGTATGTATATATGTATGTATATATGTATGTATATATATATATAATCCAAGGAAGGAAGGAAGGAAGGAAGGTTCGGATTCGGAAGGAAGGAAGGAAGGTATGAAGGTGACTCCTATTATACTGGCCAAGGCGGGCTAGAGAAGGACGAGCGGAAGGCTGTGAAGCTCTACGAGAAGGCAGCCGACCAAGGCCATGCAGCTGCTCGGCGCAACCAGTGGGCGTCTGTTATGAGTATGGCAAGGGCGGGCTACAGAAGGACGAGAAGAAGGCTGTGAATCTCTACGAGAAGGCAGCCGACCAAGGCGATGCAACTGCTCAGCGCAACCTGGGCATGTGTTATGAGTATGGCCAGGGCGGGCTAGAGAAGGACGAGAGGAAGGCTGTGGAGCTCTACAAGAAGGCAGCCACCCAAGGCCAGGCAGCTGCTCAGAGCAACCTGGGCATCTGTTATGAGTATGGCAAGGGCGGGCTAGTAAAGGACGAGAAGGAGGCTGTGAAGCTCTACAAGACGGCAGCCGCCCAAGGCCATGCAGGTGCTCAGTACTGCCTGGACACCTGTTATGCGAATGGTAAGTAAGTGCACTAGTAGACATTAGACTCCGGATACTTGAATAATCGTTTGCGCTGAGGCACTTTGATCAAAGGTTGAAGGAACAATAATGAATTTATTGATAATGGTTAGAAACCAATGACTGAAACTCAATCTAATTTACCATAAATTTATAGTGAAATAAATACCACAAATTTATATACTGATCTTGTGGTCAGAAATTCAAGTGATGATTCAGTATGGGCCAATCTATACTAACTGGCAACTAATTGTGAATAACGGTAATATCAACGTAACGAATAATAATTATGATACGAAATATGAAAATGGTAATGAATATGATCCGGTCAAATATAAATGTTATGTCGTGAAATTGACCATAAAAGGTAACAATATTTTAGTAAATATTATTGCTTACTCTCCCCCTCGGCATAACATATATGTATATGTATATTATCTTCAAGTTACTAACATGATTGGCCATATGAAACTATATGTAAACTAGCGATTCATGATGATGAAGTATGATACATGTTAATGTTGCATTAACACTAAAAATGAAAAAAAAAATTCGTAAGCATCAAAGGATGCAGGTCCTTGCAGCGGTGTAGCAAGTCTGTTGAATAAATTCATCCTAAGTGTCTGTAAAAGCTAGAGGCATTAAACCTCAAACTGCGGTAAAGCGTCCTTGAGCAACACCGTAAACTGTGCGACTAGTTCCAAGAAGCGTGGCGTCGGCAGTGACTTCGTCAGCATGTCCGCCAGATTGTCCTTCGTCGAAACGTGTCGTACGATCACTTCGCCAGCCCGTACTTGTTCTAGGTGTTTGAGTGCTAAGTGGCGTGTGCGATCAGTGGCCATGCCGTTCGTTGCGTTCAAGACCGCCCCCCGGTTGTCGTTATTGATAGTTGATGGCGTCGGCAACGGAATTCCAACGTCCTTGCACATATGCAATATCGCGATTGCTGTTCGGCATGTCGTTGAGTTGGCGATCGTTTCAGCATCCTGAGTCGATAGTGCGACTGTGGGTTGGCGCTTCGAACTCCATGCGATGGGCCCAGTCGTCATGTGCAGTTGGCCGGTTCTTGATCGTCGCGTGTACTCACATGCGCCCAAGTTGGCATCGGAATACGATATAAGCTCGAAGCTGCGGGTCCGAAATGGGAAGAAAATCCCTCTAGTTGTTCGCAGAAATCTGAGGATGCGAGCTATTGCTGAGTACGCCACGTCAGGCTTCTTTGATGCGAGTACCGCCGCGTGGTTGACCGCGTAGGTGATGGCCGGTTGAGTCTGAGTCGCAGGCCAGAGAAGGGCGCCAAGCAAGCGAGGGAGCGAGAAACGCCGAAGCATAGCTTCTTTGCTGGCTGGGGGAGGGTCAGTCGTCGCTGTAGGGGTAGCGACTGGCTTGGCTTCTTGGAAGTTGAAGTCCCTAAGCATGCCCTTAATGTATTCATGCTGATGTATGACTATGCACTCTGAAGTCATAACAAACTGCAAGCCACAAAATGTTTTGACTTGTCCTAGGTCCTTCACTCTAAATGAATGTTTCAGTTTGGTGAACAGGGCATTGTGCTCGTCTTTGGTATTATGAAACACGAGCAAGTCATCAGTGCGAAGGAGTAGATAGGGGGGTAGTTTCTGTCTGCCTGTGACTGAAGGTAGGAAGAAAATGCATGGGTCTAATGTTGACTGTTTATATCCTATACTTCTCACATTAGTAGACACATGGTCAAACCACCTTCGCCCTGCCTGGGGGGTTCCGTACAGTGCTTTCTTCAACAATAGAATCATTGAAGGGTCGCTTTTGTTTTCGTACCCCTTAGGCGGAAAGGCGAATGCAATGTCCTTCATATCTGCATGGGAATATGCTTGTGAAAAGTCGAGGTGAGAGATCATGAGGTCATTGAATGCAGCATAAGATACTAGTAGCAAAAGAAACACATTGGTTGGGCGGTGGGGGAAGAGCATTCATATGGATTGTAATCAATGTATTCTTTCATCCTATTTCCTAAAGCTACTAGTCGCGATTTGTATTTCTCCTGACCTGTAGACTCATCTGTCTTTATGGCATCAACAAATGTTTTATGGACAGGAGGTACATTCGCTGTTATTGCTGCGGCTCGAGGTACCCATTGCAGTGCTTTGCATTCGAACAAACCTTGTAACTCGGCTAGTTGAGCAGCATGTAGTACTACCTGAGGGTGTGACTTTATGGTTTTCTGTGCGATATGTAACACTCTTGTGAACAAACAATAGCTGTCCTGTCCTAAGGCCTCCTCTTCCTCCTCCTCAAACTCATGAGCAAAAATAATGTGTGCGGTATGAGCGGGGTGGTTTGCTGGTGTTTGTTTCCTAAGCCTGGGCCCAGCAACCATGTCTGTTGAAGTTATTGCAGCACCATCCCATGTTTGTGGTATGCCCTTGTTACTACTCCATCTATCTGGTAGAGGGAATTGTGGTGCAGATGAGGAGTGTTGGGCTGGGTTTGATGTTGCTCTGTTGTGTTGTGTCGTTTGCCGAGGTGCTGTGTTCGTCTTTTTCTCTTGTGCAACCGTTGTTGCTGGAGTGGGAGAAAATGCATTTGGTGGGGGATGGAGTGAGCCAAAATATGGGCTTGGTTGCACGTAAAGACTTGAAGTGGCCTCGGTGGTGTGTGGGGTTGTCGTGTCATCGTCCAGTGTGTCGAGTGTGTTTTGTGAGGAATGTGGCAGTTGGTTTGTTGGCCACCAGCCACTGGGTGTGTTGGAGTCCTGAAATTGTGGCAGTTGTCGTCGTTTTTCCACTGGACTGACTGGGTAGATGGTATGCTAGTGGTAGGAGGCGAGGTGGAGGATGTTATGTTGTGCGACACTAGTAGTGGTTGCCAAGGTCGTGCAGGTATTTTGCATGTGTAGCCCCGAGTCATTGTATCGAAACGAACATTACGTTTTTCTACTGTGGCTGTCTGTTTGGTGTCGTGAATGAGGATTTTATAGACTCGACGAAATATGTTGTAGCCAATGAGAGTACCTGGCACGGCGACAGGCTGTGCTTTCGTCGTTTCCATTTTCACCCAGGCGAGGCATCCGAAAGGTTGCACGAACGATTGCAAAGGTTTTCGGCTCATAAGCAATTCCCAAGGGGATTTGCCTTTGTCCTTACCTCTGCAAAGCGGCGTGACCATTCGTATGGCTAGTGTCGCTTTATGTGTGTCCTCCCAAAATGTGTTAGGCAGGCCTGTATCTAACTGTGCTGCTAGTGCGCGTGTGTCGTCTGTCCTATTCATTCTTTCAGCAAAGGGGTTCATGTTAGGCTCGTTACGTGTGGTGGTTTTGAGGATGATGCCGTGTTTGTCTGTATAGTCTTTTAGTACTTTAGAGACAAACTCGCCATCTGCTCTTATCTGCTTTAGTTTGTTGCCTGACTGTCGTTCAAAGAAAGCAAATATGCGCGTTAAATGTGGCATGTAAAGCTTAGCTTCGCGGGTAGGTGTGTAGAGGTCACAAACAAACTTAGAGCGAGAACATGTCACTCCCCCTCTGTAGTAGTTACCGTATCTTGACATTACGGGGAATGGGCCGCTGAAATCTATGTTGAGTGCTTCACCTTGCTTATATTCTAGGTCTAGATAGTTACCTCTGTACATAGGGGGTTTGTTAGGTTTGCCCCTATTGCATCCATGACATGCACGTACCAGACGCATCCAATCTTTGCCAGCGATGCGTCTGCCTACGCTCTTTGCAAACTCGTTCATTATGAGTGAGTTTGCATGCATCAGAGCTCTGTGTAGGATCATTGGATCGTACGGTGCATGTGATGGGAGAGGATTGACTGACCATAATGCAAGGTCTGGTAGGTTGTCGATGGTTGCAGCCAGTGACAGTTGTTCGCTCTGCTTGTACCTGTATGGTATATATCTTTGATGAGGGTCAGGTGGTGTCATTCCTGGCTTATCTAACTCGTACAGCAAGTGTGAATTGAGCCTCCCCCTTGCTAGTATGTTCTTCTGGTCAAGTGTTATGGGCTTGTCATAGATGAATACTTGACCATTTTGATGGATGATTGTTTTGTGCATGTCATGGTCAAGGCGTGGGGTGGGAACAAGGTTGAATGGTAATGACGGTGATATGAGTGAGTTGGGAAATGACTGTTTAACCGATTGACCATAACCATTGAGCCACTTCGGAGTGGCAGTAGCCCGCGTCCTCACCGGAAGCGGCTTACCAGATATGTTATTGAGGAAAGCCGGTTTCTCTTCGCGGATAGACTTGGGGTCGATAGGCGCCTTCTCATGGAATAGCCATCGGTTGCATGCGCTGTCGACCACGTCAGGGGGATTGCCGTCGGCCATTAGCACATAGTTGACCATAGGGCGCTTGAGCTCTGCCCGTTCTAAGTCCATTGTCTCCTGCATCCATCTGTTGTATTCTTCCATGTTCTTGAACTCCAAATATTCCAGCTCTGGATGCCTGTTGACGTAGTATTGCCACTCGCGTACGTTGGCGAAGTCCAGGGCGGGTGGGTAGAGATAGTTCTCATGTTCAGGGTCGTCGAGCTCCGGGTCGTCGATGTCGTCAGTTGTATCTTCGTCAGGGATGGTTGCAACGTCTGTGGTATCTTCTTTCGGGTCCCTTATTGCTTCTAATTCGTCAAATACGTCTGCCATTAACACGAATTCGAATGTGTGTGAGTAGTCATGACGTCGTAGGCGTTCGCGTAGTTCTTCAGCTTCCACACGTCCGGCAGGTGGGTAATAGTTGAGCGGTGGTCTCACGTTGTCGTTGAACAGTGGTTCTATTTCAGGTGTGTATGGTGCTGGAGGCGGTGAACGCTTCACATTGGACGGCGCGTCGGGTATGTTGAGTATGCATTTCATTTGCTTCTCCAGTTGTTCTCGCCATCTTTCGCCTGCTGCACCTACACCGTAGGGTTCGTGCTGTTCTTGTCCGGTCTCATCTGTTCCACTTGGAGGTGGTGGGAGCATAGTCCATGGTGGGTCCGTCTCGTTGATTGTATACGCTTCGTCGAAGTTGGGTATGTCCGGCGTGGTAGCGGCGAGCGCAGCTAAGTTCGCATTCGGTGTCGAAGAGGTCACCTCGTAGTCTTCTTCGTTTTCCGTGAAGTTAAGGTGGGCGTGTGATTGTGCCATTGTGGCCGTCCTGGGGTCCACACGTCTCCCCCTCGTCGTAAATTCATCTAGGCTCATCGCCATATCTACCATTGTGGGTGAGTCTATGAACAGTGGTGCGTGTGGTCCACCTTCACGGTAACGTAACAGATGTTGAAATGCGAGGTCGCCTAGCTCGGGCTGGTCCGTTGGTATGCCGAGTAGATCGTATCTCGTTCCCCTTTCTCGAAGTCGGTTGATGAGTGGATGCCGCTTGGCAATGTTGCAGAACTCTTTGTGTGCCGGCCAATCGGTCCTCTGATGATCGGTGTTGCAGTAGTAGACGAGTTGACATCCGCTGCAACGCTTCAGTTTCCCTTCTTGGTTGCCGCAGTAGGTGCAATCCCATCTAATGCTGCCGCGTCTGGTTTCGCGTATAGTCTTGCAGTCGATGCAGTCTGGTTTGCTTAGTGCCCAGTTCTCCGGGAGTAGTCGGAAGTCCTTCACGATGCTCCAGTAGGCCAGCTCATCGGTGGTAGGGTGACGAAAGCAATGATGTGCATCTGTCCAAGCGAAGGTGTATTGTCGTTCTGTTGGCTGTGAAACTCCAGGTACACGTCTGTATTGCACTGGTTGGCCGTAGGGTAATGCTTCGATGGCTTGTATGCGTCTTATTGCGTCCTTGTTGTCCGTAGATGCATTCGCTGAAGTCGTCGTCGGGGCCAACGGGGTAAAGCACTCGGTCTGCAGGTTCGGTGGGATAGGTACCGTGAAACTTGAAATGGGCGATTCCTCATTGTATGCCATTGACGGGGTAGGCGGTGTTTCGCTCATCGAGGTGTCCTCTACGCTGGGTGAACTCAACTGTCGCTGTCGATGTTCTCCGATGGGCGTTGAGGTAGGTTGCTCTTCTTGACGGTCTTGCTCCGATGTCGTCCTGTCTTCCGGTGCAGGTGAGCTCATAAAGCTCTGTGTTGGCACGCGCGGGGATTGTGTAGTTGTTTCCGGCGGTTGTTGCGGTGAACTACCTGGTTCACGTCGTGCTCGTCTCGGGCATCTTGTCCGCAGTACGATGTGCTCAATACCTGTTGAGCCGGGCGCGTCTTGAACTAGCAGCGATGGTAACATCCACGGATCCGTTCTTGGAAGGAAATAGTTGAGGGGTGTTCCAAGGGGGCACCAAGGTCGCGGCCAATGGGCAGGTGGGACAGGGAATCCTTGTGGGATCGCTCGAAATGCGTCCCGCATGCGCGTCCATTGAACGTAGGCACGTCTGTAGTCGTTCTCGTCCATGCGTTGTGTGATTGTCAGCGAGCTCCATGGGATGTCTGGGCGTCTCGTCGGGTCTTCCACGTAATCAGGGTGCGGTGCGGGTGATGCTTCAGTGGGGGTGGGAGGGTTATAGGTATCAGAAGTGGGTGTTAGAGGAGACAGTTGGATAGGTCCTGCTCTATTTCTGGAGCTACTTCCCCTGTGTACGTAGGCTACTTCTTCTTGCGATGGTTTGTCCTCCTCTGGTCCGGGTCGTTCGTCGTCGGAGTCGGCGGAATGCATCAGCCATGTCTCGGGTGGGTCGCCTGTTGGATCATCGACGTCGTCCGTGGCTTCCACTTCGGTTGTCGCGTTGGCTTGTCCGCTCGATCGTTGAATCCGTCTTGTGTTGGACTGTCTAGGTTGGCCTCCACGTCCTCGTTGATTCGGTCCTCCCCCTCGACCACCGCGACGTGTGTTCGAGTTTGGCTGCGTGGGTCGTCTGCGGACTGGGCATTCAGCCCCAGAGTGTTTCGGTCGGCCCTCGCAGACTCGTTTCATGCAGGTGCTGGGCCGCAATGTGTCCTCGTCGGTTGCAGTTGAGACATTGGATGTCTTTGTTGATAGCAACGGGTGTGGCCGAAGTGAACAGGGCTGTCGAGGACCTAGATGAGGCAGCAGAGAGTTGGTTAGCATGGTATGCTTGTAAGATGAGTGAACATATCTCATTATAACGTGGTTTGTCAGCATCAGCACGAGACCAATACATAGTTCCCCCTACATCCCCCATAGATAGAGAGGTGCACTCCTTAAGTTTAAAGAACAAGAATACGACTCTGAATTCATCAGGTAGAGGCACTCCTCTTGACTGTAGGCGCTCGAAGCGTTGGGTCAAGAGCTCCATCCATGCTGGTAGGCCATTGCTTGACTTCAGCTTTGTCTCGAACAGCTGCATTAGTAGGCGAGCGATGGAAACCGATCCTTTGCTGCCGAATCGCTCGCAGATCGCTGTCCAGATCACCGCTGGGTTGGTTCCTGCTCGTTGGACGGTCAGTAGAGCTGTCGACTCTTGGCATGCTTCCACAAGGAAGCAGCGGACATGGATCTGTGCTTTGATGTAGTCTGCTTGGCTGAAAAGTGTATCCAGGTCAGTTGGTACGTTGATAGTAGGCAAGAGGGCGGGTGCTTGGCTACCTGAGGACGGGTTGGTCGAGGATGGGCTGCTTGAGGACGAGCTGGTCAGTGATGACGAGCTGCTCGATGATGAGTCGCCACGTCTCGATCCGTATGCTTCATCGTCTTCGTCGTCATCGCTCCTCCTTCTCGACTGTCTTGCTGTCGAGGTGGTCGTAGACCCAGGTGCTGACAGTCCAGATCCAGTAATGTTGTTAGGGGCGGGGTGGGTGGGTCTTAGTCCAGTAGTTCTGGTACTTAGGGGCGGGTTGGGTGGGTCTTAGTCCAGTAGTTCTGGTACTTGCGTAGATTGTAGCAATCTCTTGTACCGAGTAGGGCGATTCTTGGTCTTCCAGAAGTAGTATGTAGCGTGCGTCCACGCCCAATAAAAAAGCGAAAAATTGGAATTTCCAAAGGTCAAATTCATCGATGGGTCTTTTCGGGAATTTCGGTAGCTTGAGTTGGTAACGGGGCGCATCCAAGGCTCCATAACCAGTAAGTACACTAGTAGACATTAGACTCCGGATACTTGAATAATCGTTTGCGCTGAGGCACTTTGATCAAAGGTTGAAGGAACAATAATGAATTTAATGAATGGTTAGAAACCAATGACTGAAACTCAATCTAATTTACCATAAATTTATAATGAAATAAATACCACAAATTTATATACTGATCTTGTGGTCAGAAATTCAAGTGATGATTCAGTATGGGCCAATCTATACTAACTGGCCACTAATTGTGAATAACGGTAATATCAACGTAACGAATAATAATTATGATACGAAATATGAAAATGGTAATGAATATGATCCGGTCAAATATAAATGTTATGTCGTGAAATTGACCATAAAAGGTAACAATATATTTAGTAAATATTATTGCTTACTTGGTAAGGGCGGGCTAGTAAAGGACGAGAAGGAGGCTATACATGTGGAGCTCCACAAGACAGCAGCCGATCAAGGCCAGGCAGCTGCTCAGTACAACCTGGGCTTCTATTATGAGAATGGCAAGGGCGGGCTAGAGAAGAACGAGAAGAAGGCTGTGGAGCTCTACAAGAAGGCAGCCGACCAAGGCCAGGCAGCTGCTCAGCGCAACCTGGGCGTCTGTTATGAGTTTGGCAAGGGCGGGCTAGAGATGGATGAGAAGAAGGCTGTGGAGCTCTACGAGAAGGCAGCCGACCAAGGCGATGCACGTGCTCGGTGCAGACTGGGCTACTGTTATGATTTTGGCAAGGGCGGCTAGAAAAGGACGAGAAGAAGGCTGTGGAGCTCACAAGAAGGCAGCCGACCAAGGCGATGCACGTGCTCAGAACAAGCTGGGTCTCTGTTATGAGTTTGGCAAGGGCGGGCTAGAGAAGGACGAGAAGAAGGCTGTGGAGCTCTACAAGAAGGCAGCCGACCAAGGCAATGCACGTGCTCAGAACAAGCTGGGCCTCTTTTCTGGGTTTGGCAAGGGCGGGCTAGAGGAGGACGTAAGGAAGGCTGTGGAGCTCTACAAGAAGGCAGCCGACCAAGGCTTTGCACCTGCTCAGTACAACCTGGGCCTCTTTTATGAGTTTGGCAAGGGCGGGCTAGAGAAGGACGAGAAGAAGGTTGTGGAGCTCTACAAGAAGGCAGCCGACCAAGGCCTGGCAGCTGCTCAGCGCATGTTATAAGCATGGCAAGGGTGGACTAAAGAAGGACGTAGAGAAGGCTGTGGAGCTCTGCAAGAAGGCAGTCGATCATTGAAGGCTATGCACTTGCTCTGGGCTTCTGCTATGATTGTGGAGCTCTGCAGGAAGGCACTGCCAGCCGACCAAGGCTATGCACTGGCTCATTACAAGCTGGGCGTCTGTTATGATCATGATGGCACGAGCGGGAGCCGACCCAGGCCATGAAACTGCTCAGTGCGGCTTGGGCTTCTTCTAGAGTGCCGGGTATCGGCAAGGGCTGGTATCTATCCACAAGAGAACTTCAAGGCTATGAAGCTCTGTCTGTAGAGGCCATTTACTTGTTCGGTTACTGTCCAAGCTGGTATCCCGGGCCGATAGACTATGCCTGTGCGGGGTGCCCATTGACAAAAGAAAGGCGGTTGAGCTCTGCACAAATTCGAAAGTAGCCGACCAGGGGCCGCAGATGTTAGTCCGCTCTGGTCAGGATGGGTCTATGAAAAGCGACAAGTGCGAGCTGCGAAAGGAAGATGACAAAGCCTTAGGGGTGCAACCTTACAGAAAGGCGGCTGATCCAAAGCTACCCAGATTGTACGGAGTTCCTGCAAGGCTCCACGCCTTCTCCCTGTCATTTCCTTACCCGCGCTTGCCATTCTATGACAGGTGGAGCCACTGAGACATGTTTTGAGACGTTCGGCCCCGCACGGGCCACTCGAGTAGGCATTCTATGTATGCCTTGTATGTATGTATATTGATACATACCTTGTATAAAACATCACACTATGATAGAATGCTTTTATGTCATGTAATTAAATATTACACATTTTTGTGAGCACACGTATGTTTATACGATATTCACTTTAAATGAAGACATGTAAACATATATCATTATATAACCACCGGTATTTATTTTGTTATTACGTGCATTTTATATTCTGTATATTCATTCAACATCGTTAGACTGTGTTATCCTTTATGTATATATGTTATGCATATATGTATGTATATATATATATGTGTGTGTGTGTATGTGTGTATGTATATATGTATGTATATATATACATATATATATAAAATCCAAGGAAGGAAGGAAGGAAGGTTCGGATTCGGAAGGAAGGAAGGAAGGAAGGTATGAAGGAAGCGGGAAGGAAATAAGTAAGGAATGACTGAGGAACTGCAACTTCTGAGGAAGGTACTGAAGGAAGGAAGGAAGGAAGGAAGGAAGGAAAGAAGTGAGGAATGACTGAGAACTGGAACTTCTGAGCAAGGTAGAATTATATTATATAACTATCTATTGATTTAAGTATGAAAATGGTTGTTATCTGAGTGAAGTTTGAAAAAACCATTCGAAGAGCTAAGCCCCTGGCGGGGCTCAAACCGCGACTAATCTCTTAAAAGGCGAACACTCTTAACTTAGCAACACAAACCGTCTAAGTTATTAATATTATAGAGCAGGCGACTCCAACTTGCTTATCAAACTTGTACTTTTAGTGATCATGAGGCGTCGCCTCATGGTTACCCACAAGTTTTGAAGTTTGAAATCATTGTAGCAGTGGCATGCGTCATCAAACTTCATCAGTTCGGTTCTGGGTATGAATTTCAAGTAAGCTTAATATATATTAATAGTACCATTCAATATGAATATTAATATGAATATGAATATTAATATTAATATACATTAATATTAATATTAATATTAATATAATATTAATATAGCAATATTAATATTAATATTAATCTTAATATTAATCTTAATCTTAATATTATTAATATTAATATTAATATTATTAACATTAATATTAATATTAACTTATGATTTTAATATTAATATTGACCCTTACTCGGGCAAGAGCCACATTTGTGGATACAATCCACATTTGTGGATCTAGTTTTCAACAGGCTTCAATAACTTTGAAACATCAATACCAATTGTAAATTGCTATACTATGCAACAGATTAATAAACCAAGTGTCACGGTTGTTGAAGCGATCTGTGAAAACCAGGATGTCATAGCTTAGTAAGTTAGCTGGAAGTGAATTACTGAATATGAAACTGAAGTTGAAACAAGCAGGTCCAACCACTTTTTTTCACACTGTAGTATTTTCGTGATGCATTTTCAATTATGCATAAAAACATCAGTATCAATCGTAAAATGCTATCCTACGCTACACATTCAGTGAGCTTAATAAATCAAGAGTTGCTGAAGCGATATGTGAAAACCAGGATGTCGGTGGCCTAGTTTTTCTGGAAGTGACTCTTAAATATGCCACTGCCAAGTCACAGACTCCCATCAACCACTTTTTTTCTTAAACTTGAATTTTATAAGACTGAGGCAGCCACTCAGAGTCTGACCTCGGTTGTGAAGGTTTTATTTGACTCTGAGAACGGATTTTTGACATGGTTAACTTCAACCGGACTCAGCATTTTGATAATATTTATTAATACACTGTCAACTGTCAAAATCGAGTCCACAAATATGGATTCAAAACCGTCTCGAAAAGTATTAGCCGATCCACATTTGTGGCCAGGGATCTTGATCCACAAATGTGGCCCCAGTGAAGCCAGAGTAAGGGTTAATATCTCTTGATATCATCTTTGTTTTCTCCAAATATCATCTCAAGTTTCCGCTCAACGAGTTTTACTGAGAAGATGATCAGTGCTGAGACTTTAACTGTCAGTTTCATTTTTCAAATTTTTTTCAACTTTTCATTTTTTTTAACGCAAGCACTGTTTAATATTAATATTAATAGAACATATGACACTCGCCACTCAGAGTCCGAACGTAGCCGGAGTTGACTGAGCCTAGTGGCCCGGAAGCAGAAGAGATAATAGATGTAGGCGCAGATAGGTAAATATGCGACCTTTTCTTATACTCCTATACACAGTGATGAATAGAAGAGCTACATCTCGTTAAGATATAGTTATATATGTTTTTATTTATATACAACAGAGGTGATGTTCAAAGGTACTAGTACCTTTTGCCACTTTTTGCCACAGGCAATTTCATAAATATAAGAGGCAAATTCCTGCATGTTTTGTTGATAAAACAAGCAGATCTATGATTTAAAAGCATTATTTATTTTGATAAATTCAACATTTCAAGTTAGTTTTGAACTTGCAGAGTGACAAAATCAAGCAAAAATGTGGCAAAAATACTTGCCACTTTTTGCTAAGTTATTGGCCTATTTTTGCTTCTTTTTTGCTTGATTTTTCATCTAATATGAATGAAAATAATCAGATTTAATGATAAATTATATTTTGATAAATTAATTTTACTTCATGATCCACCACCCGGCTGACATGAAATAAGTGGCATGCGGTGTCACTAGTACATTAAAAAGTGGATGTGTAAAACTTTCTAAGTCAATGATATTACGGACTAGTCTAGGCAAGCGTTCCTGGCAGAATTGTGTGCGGAACAGTTTAATTCGATCACACTGAATCTAAATATATAATTTTTAAATTAATTGTGAAGCCATCTTATTTGTATGTATAAGAAATACACACACTTCAAGTTGCCACCTGCCAATATTAAAATTGTTCTAAGTCCGTAACTCATACTTTCAAAGTGCGATCAATTCAGCCGGAAATAAAGCAATCTAATTCAAAACAAAGAGAATATAAAAATAATTAAGAATTTACGTTTTCGTCTAATTTCCGATTTATTTATTATATAAATACTTTACCACTGTACTGGTACATTTTGCAATTAAGATCGATAGCCCAACATTCCAAGCAAGAGCTGTTGTTCGCGCATATGTTGTTCGCGCAGTTGCCTGCTCTCCCTCTCCAATCTCTGCGACTCCATGATTAGGTGATAGTGTACCATTCCTTGTGCTGAATTTGGCAATACATACTGGTTGCGGTCATCTACGTAGTGAGTAACTGGGAATTGGTTGGCGGCATAGGCAGATTGATTGACGTACTGATTTTGGTTGGGAGCGTGATAAGTACGAACAACAATATCACCCTGATTGTAGTTATTATTGTAATTGTTCTCTTTTTCAGGGACATGTTTGTTACCCTCGGGCTGGGAATTTGTGACAGTGCTACCGCTTCCCTTCAAATTTATCTGCTTTATTTCATTTTGGAGAGCAGCAAGTGCGTTGGCCAGAGAGGACGAGACCGCAGTGTTTTGTGCAGTGAAGCTACTCATCGCGGCAGCAATTGCGTCAGTAACCTGCTGGCCAACATCAACTGGAGCTTCAGACTTAGGAGCTTCAGGTGGTAACTGAGTGGCGCCGACCGCGATCAAAGGCTTCTCATCGTTCTCACTTTCGGGGTCGTCAAGTGTGACTTCCACCTTTGGCTGTTTTGTCTTTTTCTGTTTGGCTTTTTTCTGCTTACTAGATTTGGATTTGCCTTTCGCCGGCGGCTTGCCATGAGTCTCAGCATCGCCAAGCTCAGACTTGATTGCCAACTCCGGAGTCTGTGAAAAAAAAATGAAAAAAAAAACATATCATCTTCGACGACAGATTATCATGAAGGCAAATTCAAAGCTAGTAACAAAACGAAAAAGCTGATTACGATTTCAGTGGCTGGCTGTGCTTCTTCCTTGGGCTTGATGACCCTCTTCGGCCGGCCGTTCGCATGGAATTTCTGGAGAGCGTTGGGCTGATCTCTAAACCATACGAAGTCGAAAATCTGCGGAGCTTGTTCTATGGGTAGTGTCCCCGCAGCCGCAGCGCTCATTTGTGCAAGCCCCGGCTCAACATCTTTCTCCCACTGCTCGACACTCATATAGCCAGCGTTCCTTGACTTTGCTGCATCTATCGCCTTCATTGACACGCACTGAAACTGGCGAAACACCTGGCCTGTCTCCTGATCCTCAACAACACGACTCACAAGCAAGGTTTTGTTTAGGTCAGTGATGTCCTTGGAGCCTTGCTTGAGAAAATGTGTGGTCAAGGTTGCCATGGCCCTGACCAAAAAGTGCGTACAGCAAGCAAGCAATGGTGACAAAATGATTACCCGCACAGCGTCAGTGTCTCATCCTCGCGGGTGACTACATGCTTGCGTGGCAACAACGGAATATTTTTGAGGTTACGCGACTTCAAAGAGCGAAGAACGGCAATGTTCTCCCGCCCTCCTACTTGCGACCGGGCACTGAGCGGAGTACTGCAAAAAAAAAATAATAATAATAAATAAATAAATAAAATTAAAAAAAAAAAAAAAAGTGCAAGCAAAATAGATACAGGAGGCAATGCAGTAAAGGTATAATGCAAAGCTCACATTCGTGGCTATTAGTCTGACTTCGTGCCTGGCATGGATGTTACGTTCCGCGAGGGAACGCAGGGATCCTTCCCTCTGCACGCAAAGGACGAACGAATCGTCAAGTCGACAACCACGCAGTGCTGGGAACGCAAAAGCGAAAGTGCAAGGAAAAGAGATACAGAGAGAGAGTGAGAGAGACAGAAAGAGAGAGAGAGGTTACGCAATTTCATAGTCCTTGTCGTGGACAAAGGTGTAGTTGGTCGTTCTGGAGCTGAATAAGGCGTTTGGGTCTGGATTGTCTTCCTTGGGCTTGCCATCGTCTGTCTCTGTCTCTATCTTTCCTTCTTTGTCTTTCTCCGTCTCATCTTTCTTTTCTTTTTTGTCTGTCTCTGTCTTTCCTGCTTTGTCTGTCTCTGTCTTTCCTGCTTTGTCTTCCTCTGTCTTTCCTGCTTTGTCTGTCTCTGTCTTCCCTGCTTTGTCTTCCTCTGTCTTTCCTGCTTTGTCTTCCTCTGTCTTTCCTGCTTTGTCTTCCTCTGTCTTTTTTGCTTTGTCTTCCTCTGTCTTTTTTGCTTTGTCTTCCTCTGTCGTCTCTGTCTCCTTCTCTGCCTCCTTTTTGTCCTTTCCAATCGCATCTAATGCCTTTTGTCTCTCTGCTTTTTGCTTCTCTTCGTCGTCATGTTTCTTTTGCTCTTTTTTCCTCTGTGCCTCTGCTCTCTCTCTCTTCTTTCTCTTTCTTTTCCTTGTCTTGTTGTGCCTTTGCTTCTGCTTCTTTTCGTTCTCTCTCTTGTCTTTCTTTGTCTTTCTGTTTTGCTTCTTCTTCTATTTCTTTCAGTCTGGCCTGTTCCAGTGCCTCCTCTTCCTCTGTCTTCCTTTGCATCTTTGTCTTTTTTCTCTTCTTCTTCCCATTGTCTTCTTCCTCCTCTTCGGGCTTCTCACCTTGTGTCTTAGATGTCTCGTTCTTCTTTTTTGGATCTTTACTGTTTTTGTTCTTCTCTTTTGCCTTTGTCTCCTTCTCTGTCTCTGTCTTTGCTTCTGCCTTTGCCTCTGTTTCTTTTTCTCGTTCTTCTTCTTTTTTTCATCTTTACTTTTTTTGCTCTTCTCTTTTGCCTTTGTCTCCTTCTCTGTCTCTGTCTTTGCCTCTGCCTCTGTTTTCCTCTTCTTTGCATTTGCTGCTGGTTTGTCTTCTTGTATCTCTCTTATTACTCTCTTCTTTTTTTCTCTCTTGTCACTCCCCCCCTCTAGCCATCTAACTAGTTCTAGTGGCTGCCTGGTAGTACTGTCCCATCTTGCTGTCCAACCTGCTGCTACGTCCTGAGAAAGAGAGAGAGCGAGAGAGAGAGAGAGAGAGAGAGAGAATGAGAGAGAATGAGAGAGGGAGCAAGAGTCTCAAAGAGTCTTCACCTTGAAGGCACGGTTGGCCGGAAAGTTCCACAAAGGCCGTCGGGCTGCTTCAAAAGACGGCTCGTCGATTTTCCCCGCAGACACGAAGCCCTTAGCAGCGTCCACGGTGCCATGCAGAACCCAGTTGTCTTCCTTGTTGATCTCCAAGAACACCTTGCCGTCCGCGGCCTTTCGGTGACCAGTCAACGATGCGACCTTGCAACAACCAAGTCAGAGGACATGGAAAAAAAGCCTGGAGGTGGGGCGAAAACGGGGAAATGGTAACGATTATGGGGGGGGGGGGGCAAATACTGGGAAAGGGCAATGGTTTTCAGCAAGTAAGGGCAGAGAACCTTTGCCATACTGGAGATGGTGTCGATGGTGTCGGTCGCACAGAGTTGTGGGGTGGTTGGTGACGACGGTTGGAATTCAAAAAGGTAGCACATTGAGCAAAATTGGGCCCCAAAAAGCCAATAGTCCGGCAGGAAAAGTGAAAACGCCAGACTTCACCCAAGGACCCTTGCAAAACAAGTCCAAGAGAGAACAGTTAGAGGTCAAGATGGGGCTGTGTGAGTGCTGTGTGCTGCGTCTGAGATACTTTTTGGAAATCTTTTATGAAAATGATAGGCCAAGCTGCCCTCATCACATATCTGTTGTTTTTTTCCCCAAAAAAAACCCTGCATCCCAATACTCCTACAACTACCTTGGCAACTTTTCTGCTGCCACCATACCTTTTGCTCTGGCACTTTGCATAGGCATGGCTGTGTTTGTTGGAAAACAGACTATGCAAATGTTTGCTATGTTATGTTGTGTTTGCAATGAGTGCTTCTGTTCTTGTACAGCATGCCTGGAAGTACAGTACTTGGAAACTAGGGAGGCAAAATAGGGGGTTGCCACCCCCTTTTTTTCTCTTGCTGATCTTGCTTGCAACTTGCGTTTTTTTTATCGTTTGCTTGTGTAAATCTTTGTTGTACACTATGGTAAGTTTAGAATGTACTTCTGTTTTGTACGTATTTGTTTGCAACTGCATGTGTTAGGAACTTGCTTGGCAAACGCTACTTTGCCACCCCCTTTTGTGCCCCTGGCCCTTCAACAGCGATAGGGACCATGAACAAAGAAAAGCCCAACATGTAGTGGTTGTGAATACGGTACTATTCAAAATTTTCTTGTTTTTTTTCAAAATAACTTTGTTGTTTTGTTTAGGAAGATGAAGAAACTTAGTAAGATTGGGCTGAGTGCGGGTGTCGTGGGCCTGTCTTTCCACCAAGTCTTTGGAGGAAGTGAGTCGCGGAATGTCAAGAGCGAACACACAGTTCAGGCCAGCCCTCCTCCCCTCGAATTACCCACTCCACGTTCAAATCCACCCACATCCAGTTTTTTTCGTGTATGCAAACATGACAATGCATCCCCTTCCTTTCCTACTACAGTAAAATCATCTACTACTGCTCCTACTGATACTACTATTACTAAATCTTCTTTCAGTATTAGTAGTAGTAGTAATAGTTTTGCATCTGTCTTCAAACCAACCCGTGCTAATGCTGTCACACCGTCTTGTCCTTCCAGTTTTTCCCAAGTTTTCCGATCTTCCTCTTTCACAACTACTTTTTTCCTTCCAACACCCACATCAGACACTCATGCAGTAACGCCAGGTCATGTCGGACAAATATTAGATTATAGAACAAGCACACTTCCATTGTACATAACTCTTGAAGTTCCTGTTCCCCGTCGCATCCGAAAGGACAACACAAGCACTAATCTAAAAAGAAAAAAAAAGAAGAAAAAAAATTCCGCCACCAGAAGTTAGACCCAAAAGCTTTCGCAGGTGGCTAGGCTGCACTTGGCCTGAGCTGGTGCAAGAGATTAGTCATCCTTGCTGCCAAAAACTGCAATGCAATCGATGGGTAGATCCCTTTGCAGCCGCAAAGGCTAGGATTGACACAGTCCAGATGAATAGATCGGACTTGGCTGGGTGGGCAGCCACAACCATGTTAAGCATGCAGAATGACAAAGGAAAGATAGAATATAGATTGAAAGGCGCACGTATTTGTCAGAAAATGTGGTTGCGATTGAACGGGATTGGCGAGAAGACTTATAGGCGAGCTCACAGAGCTGTCAATTGTGACAATTCTTTTTTTGCCGACTATGGAAAGTCGGAAGCACCCACAGAGGACCTCACGTGGACCCTCTTGCACCAGAAGTTCTATATAGAGCAGGAAGCTGAGTCGGTTGCCGATGGGATTTTTCATTTGCAAGACACTTTGGACTTTCCCAAAATCTACGACTACGTCATCAAAGAATGGAAACTTGCGTCCCAGACTCTGGTTTTAAATGGGCAAGTGGATCCGAATGGTCCTAGTGAGAGCCTTGTGAGGAAGGTCTGGCGTGCAGAGTTTGGCAAAGTGAAACCAATCAGAAAGGGTGATTTTGCAAAATGCCCGGTCTGCACCGAACTTGCAGATGATCACCGAAATGGGTACCTTTGTTTTGGGTTTTCTTGCTGCTAACATTGCTGAGATTTGTAGATTTGCTTCTCAAGCGGAAGCTGAGAAGTGGCGACAGCAGAATCGCATCCACAACAAAATTCATCGAGCTAATCGGCGTGGAAACATGCGCAGAGCAGTAGAAGGGTAATTTGCGTTTAGTTCCATTCCTAAAGTCGTAGTGGGTTTTTTTGGGGTTTTTTGTTTAGGAAGAAGGAATATCAAAGAGTGACGGCAATCACGATTGATATGACCAAGCCGTTTCATGTCCCTTGGTGCTCCAGAGGAGCTTCGGACTTTCGGGATAAATATGTAGTTAGGCTGCACGCGGGTGGGGCGACTTTGTTTTCACATGACATCAACTTTGTCTTATGTCACCTACCAAACATCGGACATGCCGTGAATTCCAACATCACATTCCTTTATTTCCTTTTGCGTTTTGAGTTATTCCATCCACGTACCAAGGCGGCCACGGAACTTTTCCTTGATTGGGATGGCGGGGGGGAAAATACCGCTCTAACAGCGATGATGTTTCTGTCCAAAGTCGTGAAGGAGAAGTGGAGGAGCAAAATAGAGACTAATAGAATGGTTCCAAAGCATTCACACGGGCCGCAAGACCAGAAATTTTTCGTCATGCGCTACTTGGGCTACAACACCACCTTAATGACCACCAATCTAGCACAGGCTCTGTTTAAACTTATTCTTGGTTTCAAGAAGAACAAGGATTTGTATTGCATTTTGCTGTTGGCTTCCGACTATGATTGGGTTGGCTATTTTGCCGATTCCATAAACCCCCGCTTCCACTATTATAAGCGTCCCTTAGCGTGGAAGTATGAGGCGGGGACGACGGAGTCTGGTGGGCTTCCACGTGTTCGTGTCAAAACATGGGGCGATGCGCAGAAGCACTGGCACGGGGTCAATGACGACCCCGAAGGTGCAGACCTTCTGCCATACCTCAAAGATCCTGGTTTCTGAAAAATACATACTACACATATTATATCATGTCATTATTCTTATACTACTTGTCTTATCTTTTTTTTTTTTTTTTTTTTTTTTTTTTTTTTTTTTTTTAGTTTTGGACAGGCCCAAGAAGTTGACTGGCCTCAAGTGGGTGAGCCCCAAGATCAAGAACGACGTTACCAAGCTCGCTGCAAAGTATTGCTCCAAGGAGGAGCAGGAATGGCTGGCGGAAGTACTTCAGCTGTCTCAGCTGACGCGTATCGTGTGGGACGGCCGCGACGGCGATGGTGGCTATCCGGGGCGACCCGGACATCTCGTCTGCAAAGACAAGGCGGGGCAGTCGTGGAACGTCAATCTGCGGGTGATCAACGATCTGCCACAGGATTTGTGGGCCGTCCCTGAGGATAGAACAGCCGCGCAGGAGGCCGCGTCCATGTTGACGGAGGAGGAGCGACTGTCAGTGGAGAGGACGAGCTTTGTCAATGAGGGCAAGCAACCAGAGCATCCCCCTTGGCGTGGCGCCCGTCTGCTTTCTGAGGAGGAGCGCAAGCTGCGCGATTTTGACAACCCTGACCGATTTCCCTCACCGCACCTCAAGATCGACGCACTCTTGAGTGAGAATCACACAGAGCAAGGATTGAAGAAAGCTACAGTCAAGGAGCTGAAGTCGTGGTTGGCGGAAAACGGCCGGCAGCGCTCTGGTTCGAAGCACATTCTCATTCAGCGCGTTGTCTGAATTTGCGGATCAGAACAGGGAGCGCGTTGGGGATGAAAAAGAAAGTGGGGGGGGGTGTGGGACGTGGTCGAAAGAGGAGAAGAGTGGCTGTCGACCAAAAAGTCGAGTTACGGGAGGATACTTCTAGCTCCTCTGAGGATGAGCCGATACTGCCTAGCGAACCAAATCGACCACATTCAGCTGCGCGGCAACGTGTTGCCCGCACTTTTCATCGTGTTTATGGTATTGACGGAGAAGAAGAGTTTGAGAGGAAGGAAGGTATAAGGTCGGACCTATCTGATGCTTCTAGTGAAGACTGGGACTGGTCTCCCCTTAACGTTGCAGATGTTGAGTAATTAAATTACTATTATTCATTAATATTGCTTCATTTCCGGCTGAATTGATCGCACTTTGAAAGTATGAGTTACACGGACTTCGAAAAATTTATATATTGGCAGGTGGCAACTTGAAGTGTGTATTTCTTATACATACAAATAGGATAGCTTCAGACTTAATTTAAAAATTATATATTTAGATTCAGCACGATCGAATTAAACTGTTCCACACACAATTCTGCCAGGAACGCTTGCCTAGACTAGTCCGTATCATTGACTTAGAAAGTTTTACACATCCACTTTTTAATGTACTAGTGACACCGCATACCACTTATTTCATGTCAGCCGGGTGGTGGATCATGAAGTAAAATTAATTTATCATTAAATCTGATTATTTTCATTCATATTAGATGAAAAATCAAGCAAAAAAGAAGCAAAAATAGGCCAATAACTTAGCAAAAAGTGGCAAGTATTTTTGCCACATTTTTGCTTGATTTTGTCACTCTGCAAGTTCAAAACTAACTTGAAATGTTGAATTTATCAAAATAAATAATGCTTTTAAATCATAGATCTGCTTGTTTTATCAACAAAACATGCAGGAATTTGCCTCTTATATTTATGAAATTGCCTGTGGCAAAAAGTGGCAAAAGGTACTAGTACCTTTGAACATCACCTCTGTTATATTACATTTGAGCCGGTTGAAAACGATAATATTACGATTCATGACCGGTACTACTTTTTTAAGCAGTATAATATTATCGTTAGGGGTGACACTGGGAAATGGCTCTCTGTTTCCTTTTTGTTGCTTGGCTCTGACAGTCTCCAACATTTTCCGCCATACTGGTTTCCTCTCCTTTGTAGAGGAGGAAGATTAGGTTATTTTCATAGTGCTTTGGAATTGGAAGGATAAATACCCCGGCTTACATTAAATAATATCTTTTGATTATAACCGACAAAAGTGGAGTCCCAGCCTAGATTTTTCTATCCTCCAAATTTCCAACGCAAAGTTGAAAAAAAGCCACTCCCCCAAGCAAAGGAAAAAGGAAAGGTAGTGGAGGACTGTAGGAAAGGAGTTGGAGAGGTGGTAGGAGGTTGCAGTGCACAAAAACAGCAGTGAAATCTTGCACAGAGGCCCACAAAGCGGCACGGCAAGACACTCGTTGTGTGTACGTTTTTGACCCCTACAGGAGTGTGTTTGGAGGGTGTGGGGAGGTATAAAAAGTGTATTCAGTCAGGCAGAAACACTATAGTGTTCACTGAATTGATTGTCGACACATTGTCGAGTCAGAGAAGTGCTTTACAGACACACACACAGAAAGTGAATAGAACTACTGTCTGTTCTCTGTGGGCATTCCTAGTGCTTGAGTGTGATGTGAGGTGTGTGTTTTGGTTGTTCTGAACCAAAATAAAAATCGTCCCAAAAACACCCTCCGTTATGGCTCTCCTGTGTCGAATTCACACGTAATTTCCTTGGCCTATGTCTTGTTAGACTGGCCTACCACCCCCCTAAGAGATGGCCACCTCGTTTGGTGTTGGATGTGTGTGGTTTGTGTAAACAGGTTTTGTGCCAATAGAATAGGTTTCTGTCTGTGTTTCGTTTGTCTGTTTTCTTCTGCCTTCTTACACTTCCTTACGTTTTCCTAACGTTTGTGTAAGGTGAAGCACTTGTGGCTTTACAGACTAGAGTCTGAGTGTGTGTGTGTTTGTTGTTCTCCTCGTGAGGAGTCTGTATACAAACGTGTTGTGGTGTGTCAAATAGGTCAGCAAGGACAAGAATTCTGATACCGAGCGGCTCCCAAGACATCAGCAGCAAGTGTGTGAAGAGTCAGCAGCACTGGGTACACACACGCATACACACACACGAAAATAGTCACAAACACCCCCCCCCTAGTAACTCAAAAAGGCAAAGCTTCGGTTGGTTTTTGAGTTGGGAAAAGAACAGTGAACTATTGGGCTGAGCCCAGTAAGGCTCATTGAAAACCTTTTTGTACGTTCTCTACTGTGTACGCACAGGGGTGTATAGGTAGCAAACAGACTTGTTTGTGAACAACGAGTGTGGTGTACTTTGCCAGGGTGCACAAGCATACGTCGACTGGCGTACGAACAAACTCTGCAAGGCTTTCCCCACGCGAAGGGGAGGGTGAGTCAACTCAAACCTTGACAGGGGAACAGTGTGTGTGTGTGGGTTGGTTGTTGTGTTGTGTTGCGTTGTGCTTGACACAAGCATTGCTCACACAGTGAACATAACACAGGAAAACAAAACAAACACGACAACACAGTTACACAATAGACACACGACACTGCTCGTTTCGACCCCACAAGGGGCACAATGAAAATTGCGTGGGTAGGCTCTACAACGAGATCATCCACAGCAATAAGATTAGACATGTCTGCGGGAACAGATATAACTAACGCATCTACCTTGAGGGAGGGGTTCGTAACTCCAGCAAGGGGAGGAGGAAGAACGGAGGAAGACACGATCCCTCGTTCCCCATGGAGAAACGCGGACAATGTAGTGGTCATACCACAGCGGATGGTGAAGACTAAAGTCTTAGCTGACCAACTCCGGCAGGGGTTGCCAACTACCCCCATGGCGGAGGCGGACCAGTTTGCTAACCCGGATGAAGCCACCTCATACTTCTTCCCCAATTATTGATAACTGGTATGATGAGAAAGACTGGGTCAAGTGTACTTTGACGATGGGAAGGATAAGAGTATTTTGGGGCTAATGTTCCAGACACACCCAAGCCTCACGTTAAATGGTTACTGTGACATCTTTCGTCTGATCGAACTTTATACAACCCCAGCTTCAGTAAGGGATAACTTGTTAGACGCTGCGTGGCATGAAGGCCACCCTAAGTACCACTCATTGGTGAGTACTTTATTCGTCGACAAAGAACAACAACCCTCCCTTACTTTTGCTTACACAACCGAGGAGGTCGACTTGTCAACCGCCAGAAGAAAAGCTAAAGGGACAGAAAAAGAAAAAAAAAGCTCTTGCTTCTTCTTCTTCTTCTTCTTCTTCTTCTTCTTCTTCTTCTTCTTCTTCTTCGTCTTCTTCTTTGCCTGTCTTGACGTTATCAATTACTGCTCCTCCTCCTCCTCCTCCTCCTCCTCCTTCTTCTTCTTCTTCTTCTTCTTCTTCTTCTTCTTCTTCTTCTTCTTCTTCTTCTTCTTCTTCTTCTGTTGCTTCTTCCTCTGTTGTTACGGACGATATGAGGGCATTCATCAACAGTAGCAACCCTCTTACCCCTGGGATGAAAGCAGAGAACGAGAGAGAGAAAAAGAAAGCTGAGAAAAAGAAAGCTTCTTCTTCTTCTTCTTCTTCTTCTTCTACTACTACTACTACTACTACTACTACTACTACTACTACTACTACTATACTGCTACTAGTATTACTACTGCTGCTGCTACTGCTGCTTCTGCTACTACTTCCACTTCTACTGCAGTAAAAGCAAAGAAGAAAAGACCCCCCTTGCTCGACGACAGCCCGTCGCGAAAGCAGCAGAAGTTAGAACAGAAGGACGGGGCAGACTACAGTCAGGTGGTGGACAGCAAGACCATCACAGGTGTTCTTTTGAAGCATTGGCCCGAATATAACCTGGGTTTAATATCGGTCCCTCCCCCCCCTAACCGTACTTCCCATCCCTACCTCTCTCTTACTATTCGTATCTCTCTCTCTCTCTCGTCCATCCCCCCCCCCCCCCCATACCGGTATCGTCCATCCCCCATACCGGTATCGTCCATCCCCCATACCGGTATCGCCCATCCCCCCCCCCTCTTAACCCATACCTCATACACCATACACCATCTCTCTCTCTCTCTTTCTCTCTTCACTGTAGCAAGCAGTTGGTGGGTAGACGGAACGTGTTGGTGGGCGTAGATCCAAGTTGCGACGAGATTGGGATAACTCGGACCGAATACAAAGAGATTCGGGAGTTAATTACGTACCAGGATGCGTATGAGCGTAGGGATGAGGGTGGCAAGCCCATGGTAATGTTGATGTTTCTTGCTATTAACTAAGGACTCTGTCGTGACGGAGGTTAAAGCCCCCCCCCCCCTGAAGCCCAGGAAAACTGACTCTGACACATCAGCTGTAGTCATCGAAGTTAAGGCAGAGAAGGGTGAGTATCTCATGCACAAGGTTTTTTGGGATGACCCTGCAGTGCCCCAAGTAGGAACAGTCGAATACCACGCGACGTAAGGAACCCCCCCCCCCCCCCTACCCGTATCGTCCACCCCCCCCATACCCGGTATGGGCCATACCCCCCCCCCATACCCGGTATGGACCATACCCCCCCCATACCAGTGCCTTCGCCTAACTCGCACCCACACGCTCGTATTGCTCGCTCTCTCTCTCTCTCTTTGTTTTGTTGGTTTGTTAGATTTGTTGGGGGGTTTTTTTTTCCTTTGCATTGTGCAGGTACGTGGCGGAAACTGGTGCAGAATGCATCTTGGTGGACGGCAAACGCGTCTGCGAGGTGTGCCTCGAGCCAACAAAAAGTGACTGTGAGAAGAACTGCACCACCGTCAATCTAGTGCGCGTGGAGCGCAGCACGAGGTTGACCAATGCAAGAGACCTGCTTCAGAGTGTAATTTCTCTCTCTCTCTCTCTCTCTGTGTCTCTCATGTTTGCACTTGTGCTTGCGCCTCGACCCCCGTCCCATACCCGTACCGTCCATCCCCCCTCCCTCCCCCATGCTCTAGCTACTTTGTGTGTGTGTGTGTGTGTGCAGTACCCCCCGTTCCTCCATGGTACTAACAAGGATTACCACGCTGACGACAGTAGCGACGTGAAGGTGAAGGATTTACTGATGCCAGGTAAGCCAGGTAAACAGATTTTTGTAACGTACTTGGGGCCCCGGGTGTACGATGCCGAGCGAAGATTGCCCAACGTCGCCTTCACAAAAGCGCATGACCAGCTGCCGCGCTTAATCGGTAGCGGGGCAAAGGAAAGAGTGTTTGATCCCGTCTGGCGGCTCAATGTCCCGGTCTGGAAGTCAGGTGGACGGAAGAGACCAAGCAGTTACGTTGAAGCTTACTTGGTTGACATACAATAATAATAATAATAATAATAATAATAATAATAATAATAGTGCTTCTCTGTCAATGGCTGATGCATTTCTGCACATGTGCCTCCATCGTCTCACCCGTGAGGGGAGTACGAAGAATTGACGATAAGCTCTAATGACACCCCCGCAAGGGCAGTTCCAACACTTCCAGACGGGACGGGCCGGTATGTTCAATGAAAATACTGGTCCAGAAATAGACCGGTATGATCAATGAAAATACTGGTGGCACCGACGGGAATCGAACTGGCGACTGGGCAATAATAATAATAATAATAATAATAATAATAATAGTGCTTCTCTGTCAATGGCTGATGCATTTCTGCACATGCGCCTCCATCGTCTCACCCGTGAGGGGAGTACGAAGAATTGACGATAGGCTCTAATGACACCCCCGCAAGGGCAGTTCCAACACTTCCAGACGGACCGGTATGTTCAATGAAAATACAGGTCCAGACGGACCGGTATGTTCAATGAAAATACTGGTGGCACCGACGGGAATCGAACTGGCGACAGGGCCCAGATGGTAGAACTTGACCACTGGGCTATCACGGTGTCAATAATAATAATAATAATAATAATAATAATAATAATAATAATAGTGCTTCTCTGTCAATGGCTGATGCATTTCTGCACATGCGCCTCCATCGTCTCACCCGTGAGGGGAGTACGAAGAATTGACGATAAGCTCTAATGACACCCCCGCAAGGGCAGTTCCAACACTTCCAGACGGGCCGGTATGTTCAATGAAAATACTGGTCCAGAAATAGACCGGTATGTTCAATGAAAATACTGGTGGCACCGACGGGAATCGAACTGGCGACAGGGCCAATAATAATAATAATAATAATAATAATAATAATAATAATAATAATAATAATAATAATAATAATAATAGTGCTTCTCTGTCAATGGCTGATGCAAATCTGCACATGCGCCTCCATCGTCTCACCCGTGAGGGGAGTACGAAGAATTGACGATAGGCTCTAATGACACCCCCGCAAGGGCAGTTCCAACACTTCCAGACGGACCGGTATGTTCAATGAAAATACTGGTGGCACCGACGGGAATCGAACTGGCGACAGGGCCCAGATGGTAGAACTTGACCACTGGGCTATCACGGTGTCCATAATAATAATAATAATAATAATAATAATAATAATAATAATAGTGCTTCTCTATCAATGGCTGATGCATTTCTGCACATGCGCCTCCATCGTCTCACCCGTGAGGGGAGTACGAAGAATTGACGATAAGCTCTAATGACACCCCCGCAAGGGCAGTTCCAACACTTCCAGACGGGCCGGTATGTTCAATGAAAATACTGGTCCAGAAATAGACCGGTATGTTCAATGAAAATACTGGTGGCACCGACGGGAATCGAACTGGCGACAGGGCCCAGATGGTAGAACTTGACCACTGGGCTATCACGGTGTCCATAATAATAATAATAATAATAATAATAATAATAATAGACTTATCAGTCAATTGGCCTTTGATCCTGTCGGACATGTGCCTCCATTGGTAGCACGGGACCGTTCGGTGACGCGGCTCCGCTCCAAAGACTCGACTGGCAGTGCAATGTGCAAATGAGTGTGCTGTGCATGTGCAAGTGGGTGCAAGGAGTGAGAGGAGTTATCTGCCGAGAAGAAGTCCGCGACGCTGCGCTGACCTCCACCTACAACAGATCTAGCCAGACATTCTACCTGACTAGGCCTTTCCCTCCTTCTACCCACCTCCTGAAGGACCGTGAGGTCGATCACCTCCTCCTCCTCCTCCGCCCCCTCTGCCTCCCTGGTCTGCGCCTCCAACTCCTCCCACTCCTTCCAGATGGTGGCAACAAACCTTCCTAACTCCTCCACCTCTTCTGGGACAGGGATAAACAAAACGCCGAGCATCGCCGCCATCTTTTCATCCTCCCCCCTCAGCCATTCCTCTTTGAAGAGCCTCATCTCCTCCTCTGCCTCCCGCAGTTCCCTGTGATAAAGCCCTCCTCGATTCAGCATGAGGGGCTGCCGGGCTTGCGCCTCATCGATAAACTTAAACAGTGCCTCACGAGAGCTCGCAAACGTTGGGCAATGCAGCAGGAAGTGACGTAACGACTCGTTAACCTCAGTGCCACACAAGGCGAAACAGCTTGAGCAGTCCGGCGAGCATGAGCCAAATTTGGATCGGTAGAGGCGAAGGCGATTGTTGCAGCTCAACAATCGCCTTCTGATAAGGTTGTGACTTCCCCCCTCCAGCGCCCGCCAACGTGGGAAAGCAGAGCGGGAAGACATCTGGCTAAGCAGCACCCTAAGCCCATCAGAGGGCTTAGCCTGCCGCTCCCAGCCAGCTACTTCCTGCCGGACAGACCATTGCTTTACCATCTCGTTCCAGTTCGCCAGAGCGGCCCGCCAGTCCTTATCATCTACCGTGCCATCTTCGTTCACGACCCGCTTGAGCGCATCCAAGCCCTCCCGCAGCCTGTGATCTGCTAAGATCAAATTTTCCGTATCTTCCTTCCATTTGCACCGACCCGTGTTGTAAAGCCTGCGTGTTAGCGCTGTGTTGCCCAGTAACTCGATGCGCCCTAGGAACCGAAGCCGGGCCGCCTTGGCAAGGATGCTAAAACTCGGCGTGCGGCCTAAACCCCTGGTGATGCAGCCGCTTGTGCGCGTACCAACACCCAAGATGACCCGCAGGGGCGCTACCAACGCGCCCTCCAGCTTACTCAGCTTGTTGGCGCCCGGCAGATCCCAAAAAGCCGATGCGTAAAGCAACTTTGCGCCAACCATTTGCTGCCAATTCATCAGCCGAAGACGCGCTGGAACTTCATGGGCAATGGGTAGCAGGCAGCCGTTCCCGCTACAGTGATTTCCGCCGCCCGCTTCGCTTGCGGTTTATCGGAGAGGGTGTCCGTGAGCAGAACTCCCAGGTATTTGTAGTGGTCGGTGACGTTAAGAACCTTGCCCCGGAACCTCACGCATAGGGGCGACTTTTTTGACTTGGCGTGCCCGTATATCGGCATGACTTCCGTCTTGCCCGGTTTCAGGTTGATTTCAAGCCGATAGTCCTCCACGAATGTCGCCACGACATTTACAATCTGTTGAAGCTCCGTGACACTATGCGCAATTACCGCAACGTCGTCGGCGTAAAGCAGGGTCCGTATGTCTTCGATGCGGTTGAGGTCCTCGATCTCCAACTCTTTCGCGATTCGGACCGTTAGCTCATCCATGAAGACGTTGAACAGCGACGGTGACAACGGCGACCCTTGCTGAACTCCCATCTCTTCCAGCACTTCACCAGTGAGTTCGCCATCGACTAGCACTTGCGATGACGTTCTTCGGTAAAAACGCCGCAGAATGCGATAGAACTTGCCCTGTACCCCCATCTGGGTTAGCCTCTGAAACAACCCGGCCCGCCAAACCGTAGGGAATGCCTTTCTCAGATCCACGAACAAAACGAAAGAACGGAGGCCAGCTTGTTGTCTAAGGCGCAGACGCTCCTTAAGGACAAAAATCTGGTCCCCCGTACTACGTTTTGGCCGGAACCCACCCTGCTCTGGGCGAAGCCTGCCCGGCTGATCGATGAAAGCCGTAAGCCTCGCCGCCATAAGGGACAGATACATCTTACCCAGACAGCTCAGAATCGCGATGTCTCTCCAATTTTTCGGATCGGTTGGGTCGCCTCCTTTTGGGATGTTGACGATAATCGCTTTGCCCCAGTCGCTGGGGGTGTATTCGCACGATTTCAACCAGTTGAAGAAGCGCACCAGAAAGCTCACAATCCGCGTGCCTCCGTACTTGAGCATCTCGTTCTTGATCTTATCCGGTGAGCACGCTTTGTGATTCTGGAGATTTTCCTGGCAGAGCTCCACTTCCTTCTCGGTGTAATCATAGTCCAGCGGGCCCGTCTCAGTCCGGATCTCCTCGGCTTGCGCCATGGCCTCGAATTGGTCGCGCAGGTTGTCGTTATACTGGAAGGTTTCGCGGGCCTTCCGCTCGGGCTCAATCCGCGCTGCTTCCTCATCAGAACCGACTTCCTCTACACATGCATCCTCCAAAAACTGATTTTCTTTGGGGACCACCATACGTCGGCGGTATTCTTCCCATTCTTGTAGTTTTTCCCGGAGTGTGCATGCCAGAGTGCCATCGGGCTTCCGAACAGGAGCAGAAGCGTTCGACCGCCGAACCCCGCCCAAACGCTTTGACAGCTTCCAGTACGTGGCCATGGTAGCGCTCCTGAAGTTGGCAGCGGTGTCATTCTGGACCCGCTTCCACGCTTGCTCCTTCTTCTCCTTGCATAACCTTCTGACCGCCTTCCTCGCTTCTTTATATCTTTGCCAGGCCTCTCGGTTGGCCTCATTCCTTCGCCAGAGGCCGTATGCCTCTCTCCGTCGCGCAATCGCTTCCCTAAGACTCATCAAACCATGCATTAGTAAACCCTGGCCTAATCACCCGAACTCCCAAGACCTTCACGGCTGCGCCCGTGAAAGCTCGGACCACTAAGCTAGCGACCCTATCTACCTCCTGCTGAAGCTCATCCTGGTCCTCCACTGCTGATAGATCTGGGAGGCCATCTGGCAACAGCCCCGATATACCAGCTGCAAAGGTCTCGTCGTATTTCAACCTAAGCTTAGACAGCTCACTCTCCTTACCCTCAACTACCCTGCCTATCAAGCGCTCTGCCTTGAATGCTTTGTACCTCTTTACCTGCTTTTTGGGGGGTGGCTGTCCCCCCCAGACCAGTTCCGCCCACACAGCTTTGTGGTCGGTATCAAGGTCTACCTCGTCGACGCCGAAGCTTGCCTCCTCCGCCAGCTCGGAAGAGACGCGGATGTAATCCAGTAGATGCCTTCGTCCACCTACATTTTCCTGCCTAGACCACCAATATTTGTCCCCCCGTGGTTGCGAAAACCCACTGAGATTGCGCAACCCCGTGGCAACAAGCATCGCAGCCAGCAACTCACCATTCTCACTCCTAACCCCTCTACCACTCCCATCTATCTCGCCAAAGAGGCCCACCACTCCCTCCTCCCGCGCTATTCTGGCGGGCCCCAGCTTAGCATTAGCATCACCAACCGTAACCACATGACCTTTGGTGGCGAAGTAGGAGACGGCCGCCTGCCACGCCTCATAGGCTGCAATAGATTCCTCTCGTTGATTTTCTTGGGGGAAGTAGCCGTTGCCGACGAACACATCCGACGCCGTCGCGCTCCCAGACGACAGCCTCACCCACAATTGCTGTGGGTGTGGAACAGGCGCCTGTACAATGGTAGCGCACGGTGCCAGATAGTTGGCCACCAACGTCAAGACTCCCCCCAAGAGACGCGAGCCCGCACCAGTTGCAGCCGCTTTGCCGAGGACTGCGAAGCCGTCGACTTGGAGCTTCTCCACCTTCTGCGACGATAGGTTGTGCTCCTGGACTCCGACGATCACCCAGCCTCGCTCCTTGTAGTGCTCCGGCCATTCCCCAAAGCCTGGGCTATCCGCACCCACTTTGCCTTGCCAATTATGTGAGGCCACCCTCAGTGGGAAGCCTTTCACAAATTGGGAAGAACGAAGCTGGTGCCGATGCCTGCGCTTCGGTTGAGCCCGCCTGGAGCCCTCCGCCACCCTCCACGGCCCATCCTGCACCCTCCGCCCCAGCTCCTCCAGCTCCCGCATCCCGCCCCACTCCGCCAAGGGAGATTCACCGCTTGAGGCTTCGCCCTGGGGCTCGTCGACTTCCACGTCGAGCACCCAGTAGCCAAACCCCTGCTTGCGAAGCTCCCTCTGCATCTCTACATACTGGGCACCCCCCCGTGCAGCCCGCTGCTTCTCTCTTTCCCGGAAAGTCCTACCCGTCGCAACGTGAACCTTTCCCGTGAAGAACTTACGCTCCCGCAGCAGCCGCACCATCTTCTCCGCCTCCTCACAAGACGCACATTTAATCCGCAAATGTCGCCCACTACCTCTGCCCGCGAATTCCACCTCGACTTCCCCGAGACCGAGAATTCGGAGCTCTCGCGCCATGACCACTGTCTGAGAGACATGCGATAGCCCCCATACTATGCAACATCTCTTATCCAGCTCATTTCGTACCTTCCTCCGCCACCTCCTCGGTGGCGGTACCGCTTGCCACACGCCGTGACCAGACCTTTCCGGACGTGACTTCTCTTCCGAGGTCGGGGAGGGTGATCGAGATGCAGCAGGATTGCTGGCTCTACGTGATTCAGGTTGCCCGTCAGGTACGCGAGCACTCGACCACCCCACCCCGGCCGAGTAGCCATCGCCACCCGCAGGCGCACTCCCACGGGGAACGTCTAAACCTGAAGGATTACCGCCTTGACCCATAGGGCCAGCACTAGCGGCCGCGCTCTTCGCATAAGAACCTGACATAAGTGGTATGGGACCCCGGTGCCGCATTGATCGAGTTGTAAACTCGATAAATGAGGACCCAGGTGGGGTTATTTAAAGCTCAACCCTTAAAAAGCATACGTGTACGTATGTATAGGAATACACACAAACACTCACCTGCATCCGTAACCAGGCACGAGGCAGACCCGCTGTGCATCATCGAGGTAGGTGTCGTGGCAAACCACCCTGCGTCCGATAAACGCTGCAAGTGAGTCATCTACCGAGAGCACAGAGTGACAGGCCCGTGCACGTGTACCCACCACCCCATAACCCTCCGCCAGAGCAACCCCATGGCATCCGCAGGATGAGCACGAAGAGTGCTGAGAGAGAGGGTGAGCCAGGAGCCCCGCTCCGGTCCGTCGTTACTTTGGTCATTTAGTCGTTTCAAGGCTTGTGGTAAGGTGTAGGGCCTCTCGCCTTCGTACAAACTCCGACCGACAGTAGTTTGGTTGACCATCCTTCGCGGTGACCCTCTGAACACAACCCCCTCCCCCAGTGCCCACCCCTTGTGATTCCAGAGGCCACCCCGAGCCAAGAGCCATGAGTATGATGAGCAACTCACATGAGTTACTCTCAGTAATTGGGACCCGTCTCATAAATCAATGGAACGCTTATCGTGCGCCCCTCATAGGCTCAGCCCGCCCATGTGAAAGCTAGGCCTCGCCCAAAGCAAAGCAAAGCAAAGCAACAACAACAAAAAAAAAAAAAAAAAAAAAAAAAAAAAAGAAAAAGAAAAAAAAAACAAGAGAGATAGATAGAGAGAGAGAGAGCGAGAAAGAGCGAGGCCGCCGTGGCTCGCCCGCAATCCAGCTGGGTGCACCTCGTCACAACCACTCATCGGCGTGAGCTCATAGCTGTGTGCGACATAGGTACAAGAGCAAGAGGAGAAACAGTGTGCCAGCGTGGATGTGTGGGTGAGGCAGTGCGGTGAGGCAAAGCAGCGATGCCAGTCGAATCCCTGGAGACGGAACCTAGCATCAAAAACATCGTATAAGTCTACCCCAGGCCTCCATCCACCGAGTGGTGAGCTCGATAAAAGAAGACCCGAGTGGGGTTATTTAAAGCTCAACCCTTAAAAAAGCATAAACATGTACGCCGCCAGGAACAACAATAACATAGCAGCCAGGAACCCAACAACAATAACATAGCAGCCAGGAACCCAACAACAATAACATAGCAGCCAGGAACCCAACAACAATAACATAGCAGCCAGGAACCCAACAACAATAACATAGCAGCCAGGAACCCAACAACAATAACATAGCAGCCAGGAACCCAACAACAATAACATAGCTTCCGTAACCAGCCTTCAGGAACCCGCCTCAGTTACCCGCCCCCGTAACCAGGCCAGAGACGTGACGTACTATGCATCATTGAGGTGTCGTGGCAAGCCACCCTGCGTCCGATAGAAGCTACAAAAGAGTCATCTACCGAGAACACTAAGTGACAGGCCCGGTCACATGCACCCAACACGTCCCGACCCTCCGCCAGAGCATCCCCATGGCATCCGCAAAGTGAGCACGAGGGGTTCTGGGAGAGAGGGTGAGTCAGGAGCCCCGCGTCCAGGCAGTCGCTACTGTGGCAGTTGAGTGATTTCAAGGCTTGTGGAAATGTGTGGAGCCTGTCGCCTTCATTCCCACTCATACCGACAGTAGTTTAGTTAACCAACCTGTCCAGTGACCCACTGAGCCCAAGCCCCTCCCTCAGATAACCCCCACCCCCCGCACCCCGAGTGATACCAGAGGCCACCCCGAGCCAAGAGCAGTGAGCGTGGTGAGAGAGCTTCTCTCAGTAAAAGTTTCCGTCTCATGAATCAGTGGAGCACTGATTATGTACCCCTCATAACAAGCTGCCAACGGCCCCAACCCCGCCGTGTGGCGGTGACACCCAACCATGTATTGGTGCCCCCCAAAATAATAATAATAATAATAATAATAATAATAATAATAATAATAATAATAATAATAATAGTGCTTCTCTGTCAATGGCTGATGCAAATCTGCACATGCGCCTCCATCGTCTCACCCGTGAGGGGAGTACAAAGAATTGACGATAGGCTCTAATGACACCCCCGCACGGGCAGTTCCAACACTTCCAGACGGACTGGTATGTTCAATGAAAGTACTGGCGGCACCGACGGGAATCGAACTGGCGACAGGGCCCAGATGGTAGAACTTGACCACTGGGCTATCACGGTGTCCATTAATAATATTAATAATAATAATAATATTATCCCCCACCCCCTTCCGTCCCTCTGTATCACTGTGCTCCCCGTCCTCTGTATCTAACTTTCATCATCATTTGACATCGTTCTTGCAGATTTGCATGGAACCACCGAAAACCGCTGCGGTGCGGAAGGGGGAGGCCGGGAAACATGCTATCACTGGAGCAGTTCGTTATGGGACCAAGATTCCACTCGACAGCCTCTGGGGTCCTGTTGAAATGCTCTCTGATAAGTGTACAGTGACTGCTGAGTGCTGGGAGAAGCTCAAGAAACGCAGACACCCCATACCGGTATCGTCCATCCCCCCCACCCCCTCTTAACACATACCGTCCATGTCGCTTGCTAATTATCGATATCCCCGCATCCCCTTATCTTCCATTTCCACTGTGTCCCATATTTCCATATCGCCGTATCGCCCCCCCCCCCCCCCCTCATACCGGTATCGCCCCTGTCGCTTGCTAATTATCGATATCCCAACATCACTTTATCGTCCATTTCCACTGTTGTGTCCCATATTTCCGTATCGGCTATTCCAAATCTCAGTATCGCCCATCCCCCCTTCCCCCCCCCCCCCACCCCCATACCGGTATCGCTCATCCCCCCCCCCCCCTTCATACCGGTATCGCCCATCCCCCCCCCCCCCCCATACCGGTATCGTCCCTGACGCGATTACATCTACAAAGGTTACTTTTCATGTGACAATCCCATACCGGTATCGTCCCCCCATACCGGTATCGTTTCCCCCATACCGGTATCGTCCCTCCCATACCGGTATCGTCCCCCCCCCCTATTCCATCTCCGATTCCATCTCCATATCGCTCATTCCCCCCCCCCCCTCCCCCCTCATACCGTTGTTTGTCTAGGTTCCGCATGTTATATGGCCTGAGGGAGAGACAACCAACATAGTTCATAAGAAGCTCTTGTTTGATGTGACGATGTCGGAAACTCGCCGCAAAGTCACAGTGACTTATCCCAAGGTTGGGGAAGTGACTGGGAAATCAAGGATTATTCACCCTGGAGAGTGGGTGTGGTGGCAGGTCAGTATTGTTATGGTCATATCTAATATGCATGCAGATGTGTCTGTATCTCGTTTCATTTAAACACACATCATAACGATGTAACGATGTAGGTGGACGACGATTAGTACCGAGAAGCTATCAAACGGGCGGGCCCAGGCAATGTTCTGTGCGGTAATTTTCCGCGATTATATGACTTGACGTTACTATTGCGGGAAGCCAAGGAGAAAGGCCTCTTTTGTGATGATATGTTCTACTATCCGGAGAATAAGATCCTGTCGATCTTTACTTCCCTGCGCACGCCTGGGGGCAGTTTACCAACGATTGGTGCCGAAATAAGTGAGGATACTAGTACTGAGCCTGCCGCCACTGCCAGCGTAACAGCAAGCCAGGCTGCCACTGAGCCTGCCGCCCCTGCCAGCGTAACAGCAAGCCAGGCTGTCACTGTGCCTGCCGCCCCTGCCAGCGTAACAGAAAGCCAGGTTGTCACTGCGACTGCCGCACCTGCCACGCCCGCAAACCCGACTGGCACGCAGGTAGACGAGTTAAAGGAAGAGTTAGCAAAGTATGATGCAAGCTGCCAACAGGCGGATCGTGCTCTCAGAGAGAAACTAGTAGAAGATGCTAGAAAGCGCAAATCCCCAGTGCCAGCTGCCGTCCTTGCCAGCGTAAGTACCAAAAAGCAAAAAACACTACAAGAGTGTAAGCCATCGAGCTCTGACTCTGGCAACGGGGGTGAGGAAGAGAGTGCAGAACAGGAAGAGTGTGCAGAACAGGAAACTAGTGCAGAACAGGAAGAGGGTGCCGAAAAGGAAGAGGGTGCCGAAAACGAAGAAAGTGACGGGGTCGAGAATGTCGAGGAGGAACATGATGAGGAAGAGGAAAATAATGAGGAAGAGGCAAATAATGAGAGGAAAATAATGAGGAAGAGGAAAATAATGAGGAAGAGGAAAATAATGAGGAAGAGGAAAATAATGAGGAAGACGAAGATGATGAGGAATGGGAGCCGGAGTAGAAGTAATTCATCACTTACTATCTAATTTTATTATTAGTTATATAACTATTAATATGATAAAAGCAAAATTAGTTAGGTGCTAAGTTATTAATACTGAGAAACTAAGTTATTTTTACATTAATAATATTCAATGCAGCAAGAAAACCGACCGGCATGAGAAATTTTCATTTTTATTATTTATCTAGATTTATAGTTGATTTTTATTAATATTAATACTAGATTACACCATATCTCATTCACTATAGCCCATACCCCATACCTCATACCCCATACCTCATATTCATACCGCATACCACATACCACATACCCCATACCCCATACCATACCCCATACCCCATACCCCATACCCCATTATACCCCATACCCCATACCCCATACCCCATACCCCATACCCCATACCCCATACCCCATACCCCATACCCCATACCCCTACCCCATACCCCATACCCCAATACCCCATACCCCATACCCCATACCCCATACCCCATACCCCATACCCCATACCCCATATCCCATACCCCATACCCCATACCCCATACCACATACCCCACCCCATACCCCATACCCCATACCCCATACCCCGTGCCCCATACCCCATATCCATACCCCATACCCCATACCCCATACCCCACCCCATACCCCATACCACATACCACATACCCCATATCCCATATCCCATACCCCATACCCCATACCCCATACCCCATACCCCATACCCCATACCCCATACCCCATACCCCATACCCCATACCCTATACCCCTTAGTATTACCCCATACCCCATACCCTATGCCCCATACCCCATACCCCATACCCCATACCCCATACCCCATACACCATACCCTATACTCTATACCCCATACTCCATACCCCATACCCCATACCCCATAGTACCCATACCCCCATACCCCATACCACATACCCCATACCCCATACCCCATACCCCTTACCCCATACCCCATACCCCATACCCCATACCCCATACCCCATACCCTATACCCCATACCCCATACCCCATACCCCATACCCCATACCCTATACCCTATACCCCATAGTATTACCCCATACCCCATACCCTATACCCCATACCCCATACCCCATACCCCATACCCCATACACCATACCCTATACTCTATACCCCATACTCCATACCCCATACCCCATACCCCATCCATACCCCATACCCCATACCCCATACCCCATACCCCATACCCCATACCATACCCCATACCCCATACCCATACCCCATACCTCATACCTCATACCCCATACCCCATATCCATACCTCATACCCCATACCCCATATCCATACCCCATACCCCATACCCCATACCCCATACCCCATACCCCATACCCCATACTCCATACTCCATACTCCATACCCCATACTCCATACCCCATCCCCCATCCCCCATACCCTACCCCATACCCCATACCCCATACCCCATATCCCATACCCCATACCCCATGAAAAATCTTCAAGTCCAAAAAATTCATACCCCTATTTTTTGAGGGGTATGGCCCATATCCCCCTTTTTTTGGGGTATGGCCCATACGGGGTATGGGGGGGAGGTATGGCTTTGGCCGTGTAAGTTCCTCTGAGCTAGCTTCTCATATCTGTGCGCCTGACGCTCTATCCAATCTTCTATCTTTGTCTTCTCTGTTATTTTGTCTGTAAACATTTCTTGTAACAACTTGTGATTGGAAATGGGCCCTAGCAAAGCAAATTTCTCACTTAATCTCGCCCACATTTCTCTTGGATGATTACCTGCCCTTCGTATAGTCAACATCGCCGGATGCCCTTGTAAGGCATTAGCCAGGTAAGACCGCAGCTTGACAATACATGACAACCTTACCTTCTCCGGGAGACACTGATCCAAATCCTGAAACGTGTAGTTCACGCCCAGGTGGTCGATCGCTTCCTTTTGCTCTTCCAGAGGGACGGCTGGGTCACCCAGTCCCTTGCCCTCCGTAGCTTTCTTCAATTCAGCTGCTGTAGGCGTGATGAAGGTCTTCAGCTCGGCCAGCGGCATCGGTCCATTCTCATCTGCAATAAAAAATCAAAAACTTAGGGTCCAAACCTTCGATAAACTGTAGGAATGACCATCTCCACTGGTCAAACGCAGAGGCTTTACCTGACAAACGCGGGCATTGCAGCGCCACTTGCGTCCGCTCATAACCCAAGGGACCAGAGTAATCCATCCTTATAAATCTATATAAATACAGCTACAACTCAGTGAACTTTATAGTTCCGATAAAAATACTTTAATGAATAATGGTTTATATTTGATGTTGTGACAGACATGTGATTTCCTATTTTAGAATTTGTAGAACCTCAATATATGACTGATAAAGTGACCATGGTATGACTGTAATACAGTGAAACATGGTCACTATTCTAGATAAAAGAAGATCGGCGCGGTCGTATGTTATGTGTCTGCAAATTGGCAATATTATTGTGTTTAAAGGAAATATTTATGATTATATTCGGCATTAATCCGGATTATTAAAATTGGTAATGAACCGGTAAAAATGGCAATAATGTGGCATTTCTGAGTTCAATTGTTACCGGAAAATTAGGAACGGAATATTACGGGAATTACGGTCCTGCATTGGAGACGGATACGCAAATCAGGTTTGCTTCGGTGGAACAGTTTCAGAGCCTGACGAGTGAGGCGAAGGAATTCAAGGCACTAATTCAACACGTGAAGAACCCGACGCCGGAAACGCGTACTGAGGCGGTGAAGCGGCAACTGAAGACGCACACGAATTCGGATGGATTGATCTGGTATATGGGGACGGACGGCAGACACAAGGAAAACCCGGAAAGGTGGACGGTATGGTGCCACCGGCATTACGGCATGCGGTTATGATCGGAGCACATAACTGTCCCAGGCAGAGTCATCCCGGATTAGAGAGGATGTGGTCTTTGGCAAGAAAGTTCTATTGGGGAAGTATGGGTAAGGATGTTGAGCGGTTCATCAACGGCTGCGCGCCGTGCCAAAGGGCAAAGACGCCATATGACGCAAACAAGGGTTTGCTGGGGCAGTACGAGGTCACGAGCGACATTTTCGAGACGGTCCATATCGACTATGTGGGCCCTCTACCGGAAGCGGGAGACGGGGGGTTCAAATACATCCTTACGGCTATCGACAGGGCGTCGAACTATGTGATCACGGTACCTACTAAGGACGAAACCAAGGAAACAACCGCAAGGGCCCTTATTGATCACGTTTTCTGCAGGATCGGGGTTCCAAGGAGGATCATATCGGACCGGGGGAGTTCGTTCATGAACTGGCTCTCTAACGGCTCAGTGCATACTTTGGGTTTCAATAGAACTACGTTACGGCATACAACCCTATGTCAAACGGAAAGATCGAACGGATGCACAAAACCATGAAGGCATCTTTGAAAATATATTGCCAGAACAACCAGAAGATGTGGCCGGAGACGGTGCAGGCTTTTACGTTTGCGGTTAAACCGGCCCAGCTCTTAATCAAAATATTTTCCTAGACTGTCAATGGGACAGGCGGGGGCCGGAGTGGGAAGAATAATAGACCGAACTGACTTGAAATATGAATTGTATTAATATTAAAACAGGGAAGCATAAAACATGCTAAGATGAGAACGGACTGGTTGAAAAAGGGAGGAACCAGTAATTGGGTTAATCTTTACTGAAACTAAGCGAAGGAAGGCTTTAACTCGAACGAGCTAATTGCTAGATGGAATGCGGTATGCGGGCTCCGCCGCAGTGACTTTTCAGACGATTTTGAAAACGCGATTTGTAGCGATTTGCCAGCTTTGACGCCGGGGCTTTGGCCGCACTGTTTTCGGCGCGGGCTGGAATTACGAGTCTGAAATCTTTCATAGGCTGCGAAGCAGGGGAAAGAGTGAGGGTAAATGCCTTATGTCGGAGACAGAAGCTAAAACTAGAAGATATAAAGAGTGGCCGCAATAGCGGGGTACGGGGAGGGTAACGGTTACTACCGAACGGTAGTAAAGAATTGGCCACCGGCTTTTTTATAGTATCTATACGAGAATAAACTAAAATAAAGGGTGGGAAGGGTGGGAAAGCGAAAACACTTAGGCGAAGGCTGGCAAGGCAGAAAAGAAGCAGAAAAGAAAAGACAAAACATGTGGTTAGTAAGCCAGCTGCTGTTTTGGCCTTCGGCCAAAATTGAAACGCCGGTTCGCTTTAAAGAAAAGGAAAAAGAATAACTTCCGTCCCGGCCGGTTAAAAGAAACGGTAAACCGAAACGGTTTCGGCAGTGGTTAATACAAGTACTAACCATAATTAACAACTTGGGTTCCTCGTCTTTGGGGGGAAACGTTCGGCTTTGCCCGAATAAATTGGTGCACGGAAGGGTGTTGAACACACCTACGGATCGCTTCAAGGACACGGCATTATATGACCCGACGGAATTGATGGCATGTCGCCTGCGGGAAATCGCGGAGGCGGAACACATCGTCCGGAAGCAGCGGGAGGCTGCCATGCGGCGAAAGGATGACAAGGGGCCACAAAAGTTCCGACACGTGGAGTTCAATGTGGGAGACACGGTTTTATTATACGTCCCGAGCATCCCGGTGGGTGTGTCGGCGAAGTAATACGACAAGTGGCAGGGGCCATATCAGGTGGTGCAGTAAACCGCGGCATACTATTACAAAATCCGCCATCAGCGTACGAGTAACGAACAGATCGTGCATGTGCGACGGCTGGTCAAGTTCTCGCCGTTTCTATTGGATTACGAGACGGACGCGCAGGCACTGGCGCGCACGACGGATGACTGGGGCAATCCGACACCTTTGCTTACTCGTTCGCAGCGGGCGGAGGAGTTGGCGAGGTTGAGGGACCAGCTCCTGTATGAGCCGGAGGAGGAGGAGAAACAAAGATTGCGGGATGCAATTACGGAGCTTGAAACGGGCTCTCACGAACGAGGGTCCAGGAGGCAACGCCAGGGAGGCGACGGCGACAATAACAAGGAGGAAACTAAGGAGAAGAAGGAGGAGTCGGGTGGCTTGGGGGGAGCACCACGGCAGGAAACACAAAGGAGGAGGAGAAGGAGGTGGAGGAGAAGCAACGGACACAGACGGCCCGTCCGAGACCCCCACCAGAGGGAGGGGACGGAGGTGGATCGCGTCCACAGTCGGAGAAGTGGCTGGAGGACCCGGCCAAGATAGATAGGATCCGCTGGCGAGTCGGCAAGTATTACTTGATGCGACCGGCGGACAGAGAGGTCTCGGACGACACGCTGGATGACGTTTATATGATGCAAATATTGAGGGTCGGTGGACGTACGAGGTCCAAGGTGGCGGCGGGCATTGCTCCGGTAATGCAGTTCTAGAGGAGCGATGATGGGACTACATGGAAAAGGACCGTCGGTTCAGCCCAGTTTTTCTGGAAAACTGGGGGCAGAAACGGGAAACTTGGGATGTCAGTATCCAGTTGGATGACAAGGACCACACACCCTATACGGTGCAATCGCGGCCTAGGGAGGTCCTGGATATACCATTTGACCTCACGGAAGATCGACGAATTCCCACTATCATCTGGGATGAGGTGGAGGAGAAAGGCCTGCCCTTTGAGATCATCGGGGCACCACCGGCGAGGGTGGGGTCGAGGGGGACGAGGAGGGGAAGAAAATGAGAGAGAAAGAAAGAAAGAGAGAGAGAGAGAATGATGGAAAGAGAGTGAGAAAGAGAAGGAAAGAGACAAGATGATGACCGAATCCGGGGTGGTGCGCCCGGGGGAAGCGGCTGATGGTACCCGCGGATCACTTGATCCAAAAGTGTGTGATATACACTTGGTACGCAGGAGCGCGAGGGTATGGACGATATTGACTGAACGGGTATTGGAAAAGTCAACTTTTGGAAACTATGGGCTATATACAGTGACCACGATACTAGTCGTGCACTTTCATGTGGTGGTCGTGAACAACACATGAAAAATGCACGACACACATCTACAAGGGCCATGACACTAATTGTGTTCTTTCATGTGGTGGTCGCGAACAAACACCTGAAATTACACGACAATTACTTCTACCTATCTTGGAGGCTGTTGGGATTTCCGCGCAGGGCGCGATGAGGGATAATCTTATCTCGCGCGGGGCGCAAGGATACAATTCTTTCCGCGCAGGGACGCGATGACAGGCTTATAAGCCTTGATGGATAATCTATTAACCCGCCAGGGAGCGAGGTCAATGACGTTCACGGACTGATCACCCTCACGCTCACTTATTGATATTCACCCTCAGCCTGCGGTGGCACAACAAAGGGTAAGCGTACGGGGTACGAACGGGAAAGGGATGACGAGAAAGATTGAGAAGATGAGAAGAGAGATGAAAAATGAGGGAGAAGACGAGAAGGGAGGGGGTAATACAAATACACCCACAGGTACCGCGGAGGGCAACAAGCCCATATGGCGATCATGGCCACGGTACACTCGGAATATATCACTCATGGAATCTATTTTTATTTTGCCGCGCAGGGACGCGAGGACGGCGGAACGCCGAATGGAAGACACTCACCGCTCGATGCGGATCGAGGGATAAACATGGGTGGATAACAACATGGGCGCGGGGAGCCAACGCGGAGGACGGAACGTGGAATGGCGGAATAGGCCCGCGAGAGGGGATAGATTATAGGATGGATAGCAGAAGAGTCGGATAGATTATAGGTTGGATAGATAATAGGATGGATAGTAATAGAATTGGAAGATTGTAGGTTGGATAGTAATAGATATGGATAGAATATAGTATGCATAATGATAGGAATAGGTGGGTGGGACGACACGGGGCAGCAACGGGACGACCTGATGGATGGGGACAAAAGGGGGATAACAACCAAGGGAATCGGATGGGTAGACGAGTAGGTTTATAAGTGGTACTTGGGGTCGTTTCAAGCATGGAGTGCTGAGGCCAGGGGAACGGCGATGGGTGGAAATCAAAGGCTTGGAGGGGGGGGCCTTCTCTCAGCGACGTTTTCAGTCACTTCTGGGCGGCACGACCGGGACTACAACGTCACCTGGGGCCATAAGTTGATAAAAAAATTTTATTGCTTCGGTGAGGATCGATTGGATGAGGATGTCACTTTTTCAAATTCCCAAGAGATTCATTGGCAATTTTATCGTTTCGGCGAGGATCGATTGGATGAGGATGTCACTTTTTCAAATTCCCAAGAGATTCATTCGCAATTTTCTTGCTTCGGCGAGGATCGATTGGATGAGGATGTCACTTTTTCAAATTCCCAAGAGATTAATTGGCAATTTTATAGTTTCGGCGAGGATCGATTGGATGAGGATGTCACTTTTTCAAATTCCCAAGAGATTCATTGGCAATTTTCTTATTTCGGCGAGGATCGATTGGATGAGGATGTCACTTTTTCAAATTCCCACGAGATCCGTTGGCAATTTCATCAAGTTGGCAGTTTTGCATGAGAGGGCTAGTGTAAAACATAATCATATCGGCTGAGGGCAGCCGATGGTAACTTGAAGCATCCATAGTCATAAAGTGGTAGTTTTTATACGAAGGAATTCGTACAAAATCCTTTTTGGGGGAGCAGACGGGGCCGAAGGTATGATCAACGGGAATAAATGGATTTTACTCAGGCGGAAATGGAATTATTAATACTTATCCGGGGCTAGTATAGTCTCACACTAGGTGGGAGGGACGATGAGTGAATTTAGGTGGACATGGATGTGCAATTTTATCAGAGAAAATTAGGTCACGGTCTGGTCACTGACAGTCACTCGTGATAATTTTTCACATTTTATCCCTGTTGGATCGGCTGGTCTTAACTCAACTTCTCGCGCATCCTGACGAGGGCACGCTAGAGGGGGAGAGTGGATTATGCCGGCCACCCGGACTATTTAATTGCATTACCCGATGTTCCGGTCTGTTCGGTTATACTTGGCTTGGAGAGTAGGGAGTCCCTTCTACGTTAGGTATTCCTCATTCTACAACTTGAAGTCGTTAGATAGCCTGAGTTGTTATATTATTAAATATTGAGTCACGGTAACACCTGCGTGTGACACTGAGCTTAGTAGTATTAATGATAAGGAAGTCGCCAACAGAACGCGCCACGTAACAGTTTGACTGGCAGGATCATAAGTAAAGGCTTTACTACGACCGACACCGTTACTCGGATACGACCGGCCTTTAACTATTGTATTATTGCTGTTGACATTCAAGACAACAAAAAAAATTGATTTTTCTGTTTTGGTTGGAATTTCAGTTTTGGTTGGAATTTTGATTTTGGGTGAAAATTTGAATTTTTCAAATTAACGGCTATATTCGTCCGCAAAATATCGTAAATTTTCGCGAAATGTTACCGTTAAATTTGAAAATTTGAATTTTTGTCACAAAAATGAAAAACTGTCACAAAAATGAAAATCTGACACAAAAATGAAAAACTAATTTTTGTTGTTGTCTTGAATGTCAACAGCAATAATTAGTTGAAGATTATTAGTTGCAACAAATGAAGTTCGGGGGGTGATGTCCACAGACTCGGAAGTTTGAAAAACCTGTTTCGCACCCTTCCACTTCAAATGTGTGGTTTCAAGCCACTTAAGTGGCGTGAAATAAGGTAAGAGTTAAAACAGTGTCTGCGTAAAAATATGTCTGCAGTGAGTTTTGTAACTAAACTTTAATAAGAAAGAGCGCAAACGCGAAGTTGAAGCGCTAAGTAACATGACTGACCGGATCTAAGTAATGGCTCTGAAGGCTACCGACACAGTTACTCCGATACGGCCGGTCCGCTAACGATTAATATTAGTTCCAACAGATATTGAGGGACCACGAATAAAAAATATATTTTTGCAACGTGCACGTTAACAACTTTAATATTAATATATAAATTGATCTTACAGTGATTTGTTTGTCCGCGCGCGCGCGTGTGTGTGTGCGTGTGTTGCTAGGTCTGCTCGCATATGTTGCTAGGTCTGCCAGTCTCTCTTTCTCTCTCTGATCCTTGTAAAACTTGCAGTGAACATGGACTATTGTCATAGAGAAAAAAATTGTGTATGTATGTGTGTGTGTGTGTGTGGGGGGGGGGGGGGGGGGGGGGGGGGGCAATGTGAGGTGGGAGTGGCAAAAAGGAATCACTTCTCTATCAAGGACTCGAAATCACTTGAAAATCCTTGTTTGCAGTTTGATTAAAACCACCCACAATCGTAGCATGTGATGCGTTGGAAGCGACTGTATTATTACGGCCGCCGATGATGACTGAAAAGTTGCCCTTGCACTGGTTGTCCTCGCCTCCAACACATGTAGAGTCGTTTCCACTTGCGCGATTGTCCCTTCCACCAACGGCCACCGAGGCACGGGCAGTTGCGTTATTTTCCCTTCCACCAACGACCACCGACCACTCTCCTGTGGCCGTATTCCTTTCACCTCCTACAACAGTGCAGCCATCAGCCGTGTTGTTTACACCACTCAGGACTGCCGAATGCCTGCGGATTGCGCGATTTCCCAATCCACCACCGACCACCGAGAAATTTCCTTCGGCTCTGTTGTTTTCGCCTCCTAAGACGACAGACTCATCTCCCGAAGCTAGATTGCCCATCCCTCCGTGGACCGCCGAATCCATGCCCGAGCATCTGTTCATGCTACCTCCACCCACCGTGCAATCTGTGGCTAAGGCCCCGTTCATGAACCCACCCAGAATAGCAGAACCTCCACCCATCGCAATGTTGAAGTCGCCCCCAACGACAGAGGCCTGCATGCCCTTGGCTTTGTTGTCGCGCCCGGCCACGGTGGCGGACTGCGCGCCGCTGGCGCAGTTGGAAACGCCAGCCACGGTGACGGCACCAACCCCGCTGGCCGTGTTGAGGCGGCCACCCACGGCCGCGGCGTAGGGCGCGCTGATCGTGTTCATGTCGCCAGTGACCAGCCCACTGTGCGAAGTGTACGAATGCATCGGGCCTACGCGACAACGCACACAAAAGGGATTTTGCATAAATCAGACGTTTAGCACAAGACAGAAAGACACCGAACAGACTTAGGCAAAGCTTGAAGAAATGCAACCAGAAAGCTACAATCATAACGGACCTATGACGACGTTATGACTGCCAGTCCTCGATCCGGATCCCTCGTTATACCCTGTCAGAAAGCAAAGACAAATCACTTGCATGATAAATGAACCGAGTTAAGGGCTGTGATCGCTGTGATGCTTTGTGTTTGCGCTTCACGCTTGCCCGATGCTTGCCTTTTGTGTTGTATTTGTCGGCGTTGATGGTTTTCTTTCAAGAGATGCACACACAAGCAAGATTGTATTTCAACGCACCTACAATAATGTTTCCGACTCCGTTTGGTGCGCTGTTGGTCGCACCAGCTCCAGATCGCACAATAAAGTTGCAGCCTGAAAGCGAACAAGGATCATCTAGAAGAAAGACCTACGCCTTCAAAAAAACGCAAGTTTTGACGAAACCCATCACATGATGTTGCACCCATCACATGATCTCGCAAATTTCTGAAAGACATGTATGCGCTAAAGCCCACCTTCCTCGCGCCCTCTCTCCTCTCTCTCGGTAGCTTTTTTTTTCTTTTTTTTTTTTCAACGTACCATTTCTCGCATCAAAGCCACAATAAATTAAATCGCTCTTCATACATGAATACAAAACAAATTATAGACGTGTGCGATGGTTGGGAATTAGAAGGCACAACACCTTCCACAATAAACTGGTTGGGGCGCAGGTTGGCGTCGTAGGCCGGAACGCAACGGCCTAAGACAGCCGTGAGACGCTGCAGGGACTGCACCATGGACTCAAGCGCCGCCACCCGGGACTCCAGACTCCCTGTGCATGCCACAGAAAGACACCAGCCACTGGACAATCCCACCACACTTTCAGCAATCACGTGCATGCCTTGGTTCCAAACAACTGTTGCTTGTGTGGACCCTCGCAAGCATGTGCATAAAATACAAACAAGTACCGGAATCAGAGCTTTGTCCTTTGGAGGAGCCCGTGTCTTGTGTCGAGTAGCCTTTGCTTTGCCCCACGACTTGCTGAGAGTATCCTTTTGTATCGCCCTACATGCAGGATGGATGGTGGTGATACATACATAGATACATACACACACATACATACATACATCCATCCATACACATTGGAAAAAAAGAATCAATTAAGCAAGAAGCAGAGCAGGCCATACATAAATACATACATACCTCCTCCCTCTGTCTCTTTCTTGACAAGCATCGAACTATTCTCTTCTGGCTAGCGACATAGAGAAAGAACCTTGGTCTGTTGCGAGGAGAATCCTGACTGCTGCGAGTACCCTGCGCTGTTGGGCGCAAAGGCCAGTGAATCTGCACCCAAGCTCGGATCAAAGACAGCTGGCATAGCTACACCATAGTTGTCATCAAAGAGGTTCGGTCCGAAGTCTGGATCTGGGTTGCCGTTGAAAGTGCTTGGGTTGCCGCTTGGGTTGCCATTGAAAGTGCTTGGGTTGGGAACGAAAGCGTTCCCGCTGCCAGGGATGAAAGCATTGGAATTGCCAGGGAAATAGTTCACGTTGCCAGAGAAAGAGTTGGCACTGCCCATGAAGGAGTTCGGGTCGCCAGTGAAAGCGTTCGCGTTGCCAGCTCCAGTATTCGGGTAGCCAGTGAAAGTGTTCGAGTTGCCCACGAAAGCGTTCGAGTTCGGGTTGAAATTGTTGTTAACAAAGTTGGACGGCATGAATTGTACACCATTCTCTTCGTTCTGCGGCAAACCCAGCAAATCCAAAACTAGCGTCATATTGGTGAACTGACAGATGACGCACGATTACGATTGCGAAAAGATAGAAATAAGACAGATTGTCTCTGAACAGATGAAAAGACATAATTTTTCTCGCTGCATTCGAGGGGGATTGGGGGGGGGGGGGGGGGGGGGGGGGGTGCATCACAAACACCAGTTTTCACGAGAAAATGTAAAGTCGTGTGACAGGACTCTTATGCTGCAGAAGGAATGAGGCTCGGATGATACATCGCCACACACAGTGAAAGCATGAAGGTGAAGACCTGGCCCTCTTGGCCACGACCAGAGAACGAAACATAGGGGCTGTTTCCATTATTAGTCTCACCTTCCTCGGTGCCCTCTGTCAATCAAGGAATTCAAGACGTTCAACAGATGGATGGCGTTCATCTGCGATATGTAACTTTTGTTGCAACGTGCTCTGAAATATTATTTTATTTTATTTTATTTATTTATTTAAAAAGAATCATATTGTCACTATCATTTTAAAATTGCGCTGTTTTGTCCGTTTGACCTGGTGTGCTGTCAATTCTTTGTCTGTTGTCTCATGGCCCTGTGTTTATGCTTCACTCTCCTGATACGTTCATGGTCAACCACTCCCTAATTATGTGCCCTTTATTGCAAGTGGAGAGACTGTACCACTTCTTGGAGTCGATGTTCATTCGGCATGTTCATTGAGCAACACATTTTAAAAAGTATCCCTCGTTCATAACTTGTCTTTTATGGATGTCTGAGTATTAGATTTCACGTCTGAGAAAGGTCTAGCTTGCTAGCTATACTTTTTACGCGAACTTCCCTTGAGTCCAACTGTAAAATGTGCTCTCTATTTAGAAGGAGAGGTCGGAGAGAGAGAGACACACAGAAAGACAGATATATATATAATATATATATGTAGAGAGAGAGAGATTACAATGAGAAAAAAAACAAAAAAGAACAAGACCAAGAAATAAAAGCTGAAGAAAAGAAAGAAAGAGAGAGTGTGTGTTGTGTGTGTGTGTTTGAGAGAGAGAGAGATTTAGAAAAGATATTCTTTTCTGTTTGAAGCTTTATTTGGACACACATATATATACTAAAACACACAACATGCAATACACAAACATACACACCTCAGACACACAGACACAAACGCACAAATACGGCTCTGTCCATACCCGTAAAAACTCGAAACTGGCATGTCATAAGAGTGACATTGTTGGAGGTAGGGAATGAAAATATAGGAAGAGGCAGATACAGTGTCACACAGAAAACAATCGATCCAACTGAAGATCTCTCCAGTATACCGAAGAACACAAGAAAAAAATGAAACAAACAATCAGAGCGTTAAAAATAGGCACGACGGATGAAGGGACCCTCATGACGACGTCGGGCGCGTTGACCATCCTCTTCACCCATACAGAATGCAGCGAAGAGCATGACCACAAGGCCATGTCTCGACATGTTGAGAAAGTTTTTTTTTGAATTTTGTAAATTTTTCGAACGTTGGCTGAAACAGTCGAAAATGGAACTCCGCGGGTACAAAATGGCAACAACAACCAACTTGTGTGGGTTAAGGCCGTTATCCATGCATCATGCTATTGGTTTAATTACTGTAATTAAATTTACAACAACAACAACAACAATAACAACAACAACAACGACAACAACAACATCTACTTGTCTTTAAGTGGGTTTAAAGGCCGTTAAGATCCATGCACCATCATGCCACTGGTTTAATTACTGTAATTAAATTTTTACAACAACAACAACAACAACAACAACAACAACAACAACGATGAAAGTGGAAATTGAAGGCCGTAGCCACACACCATCTTGCATTTTAAATACTTTGTTAAGTCTTATTATTACTGTTAAATTGAACAACAACAACAACAACAACAACATATTTCTTGTTTCCGAGCTCTAGAGATCTATAGTCCCATATTTAGCAGGCTCTGGCGTCCCGTCGGCCGGGGATGAAAGTGGAAATTGAAGGCCGTAGCCACACACCATCTTACATTTTAAATACTTTGTTTAAGTTAGTTTTATTATTATTAAATTGAACAACAACAACAACAACAACAACAACTTGTTGCTCACTGTTTTCCCATTGGCCATGGCGAGTTTCTCGTCCCCCTTCATCTCCCCTCTCTCTTCCTTCTCTCCCTTTTCTGTGGACTTGCCCTTCTCTCGAGGCTTGTCTGCGCTCTTCATAGTCTTTCCTCTTCTCCCTCTTATGTTGTTGTTTTACTATAGTGCATGCTCTTCTGCTCCTTTTTCCTCTCTTTTTTTTTCTTGTCTTTGAGCTCTAGAGCCCTATAGTACAGTGAGCATGCTCTGGCGTCCCGAGTCGGCTGGGGATGATTAGACATCTACTTGTCTTTAAGTGTGTTTGAAGGCCGTAATCCATGCCATCATGCCATTGGTTTAATTACTGTAATTAAATTTACAACAACAACAACAATTGAAGGCCGTTATCCATGCACTATCATGCGATTAGTTTAAGTACTGTAATTAAATTTACAACAACAACAACAACAACAACAACAAGTTTACGTTACATTATGTTATTGACTTAGTTGCTTAATCAAGTTAAACAACAACTTAATCTCTCTTCCACTAGTTCCATCATATTACTACTAAAACTACTTTTGGTGCGTACATGCAATGCCATGGCCACCTAGGTATATTATATATATATGTGTGTGGCGGACCTGTCCATTCAAGTATTAAAAACAAGCACAGAAAAGACAGAAAACACACACATGAAGACAGAAAACACACCTTTGTTTCACAAAAACACACATAGATTTTACCAAAATACGACAAACTAAGCACACTAAGAGAGATTTGGACAAAATAACGATAATTTTATATTTTTTTTTCTAAAAAATATATATTAAATTTCATTTATATAAAATTGTCGTTATTTTGTCCAAATCTCTCTTAGTGTGCTTAGTTTGTCGTATTTTGGTAAAATCTATGTGTTTTTGTGAAACAAAGGTGTGTTTTCTGTCTTCATGTGTGTGTTTTCTGTCTTTTCTGTGCTTGTTTTTAATACTTGAATGGACAGGTCCGCCACACATAAATGATCATCAAACCACAACAAATGGGGGAGGGGGGCAACGAACGAAGTTCGTGGGGGGGAGGGGGCGATAGCCACACGACTAAGGGAAAAAAAAAGAGTTTTACTTTTTGCTTTTGACAAAAGGACAAAGTGAGCACCTTCGTCCAAAATTGGTGGCGCGGTAAAAGTGCTAACGATATTATTTTACTAATTTATATATTAAGGACAATAAATATAATCATTATAAGGATGACCACAGAAGAAACTAAATATGATAGTTGTCGTAAATGTAAGCGGCGAGGTTTACCATCATTGTTTATGAATGATAGGGGCCGTAAGTTAAAATCTTGTGTTGATTGTCAATTTTCGTATAAAAAAGAGAATGCGCGACGTAAATATGAACACGGTATAAGAAAAAGCAAATGTAAGAAATGCGACGGAAACGAAATATGTGTCCATAATAGACAGAGATGTTTTTGTAAGGAATGTGGTGGAAGTCAGATATGTGCTCATAATAGAGTGAAATATTCTTGTAAGGAATGCGGTAGTCCTTATATATGTGCTCATAATAGAGTGAAATATTCTTGTAAAGAATGTAAGGTGGCAAAGCTAGATATAACGAAATAACTCTTATAAAGGGTCCTCTTTTTTTTTCAAAGTGCTTATTTTTTTTGAGATGTTTATTTTTTTTCCAAAAAAGTTTGAAAAAATCTAAATTTTTTTTGAAAAAACTAAAAAAAAAGATAACTTTTTTTGGATCTTATCCCTTTTTTATTTTTGGTCTTCTTTTAATAGAAGGGTCAATTTATCTATAATAAGTCTTATTATTGATTTGAGCAAAAAGTCTTGTTTTTTCAAAAATAAGTTCTAAGTTCTTTGAAATTAATAGTAAGAGTTTTTATAAATAAATGATGCTTAAAAGGTGTCCTAGAAAAAGTCCTTATTGGAAGGTGAGGGTCGGCCAGACAAAAAAAAAGTTATTTTATTTTTTAAAAAAATTTCAATTGGCCAGTCAAAAAATTTAAGTTTTGAGGACTTTTTTGAGGATATGCTATAAGTCGTTTTATTCAATAATTCTCTCTATATTATATCTTTATTTATTAATATTTTCTTTAAAATTCATTCAAAATAAGTAAGTAAAATAATAAAGTAAATAGTAAATAGAATTTCATTGGAAATCAGCTTATTCGGGGTCCTCATTTAGGTACTTATTTTTTTGATGGGGTCCGAAAAAATTAGAAGGTCTTCGAAGGACCATATAAGGGCCATAACCGACCGACTTCAGCCGTGTCCGAAAAAGTGTTTAATTTTGATTTAAAATAATTAATTAATATAATATAAACTTGTCTAATATTGCTGTTGACATTCAAGACAACAACAAAAATTAGTTTTTCATTTTTGTGTCAGATTTTCATTTTTGTGACAGTTTTTCATTTTTGTGACAAAAATTCAAATTTTCAAATTTAACGGTAACATTTCGCGAAAATTTACGATATTTTGCGGACGAATATAGCAGTTAATTTGAAAAATTCAAATTTTCACCCAAAATCAAAATTCCAACCAAAACTGAAATTCCAACCAAAACAGAAAAATCAATTTTTTTTGTTGTCTTGAATGTCAACAGCAATATACACTGAGGATGTGGAGCGAAGACGATAGAAAATTTGTTAGGCAGTTAAGAGTTGCTACTACAGAAAATAAAATTTATGAAGTCGTGTCCAACTTCTACGATAGTGAGTTTCAACCAAGTATCGCCTTTCATAATGCCATTATATCGCTATTTAGCACACCAACGAGTGATGAAGGGGCACTTGAGGCACTAAAAGCCATATATCCCAAATATGCTATTGTGTATCCAAATTTGAACAGCAGAAGGCTAAGACTTTCTGAAGTAAGAAAAAAAGCAATAGAACCTTATCAAAGTGAAAAGGTATATGAAATGAGCAAACTGGATAAGTATTTTAATCTGAATGAAGACGAGCGGATTGATATTGTAGAATGATATAAGAAAGATGTCAAAGCAAAAAATGAACAAAAAATACAGATTGGTGTTCGTGATGTAATTGATAAAATGAACGATATGATATTAAGTAATGACACTTATCTAAAACTACTTGCTTTGATGATAGCAATTGGAGCGAGGCCCATATGAAAATATTTGATAAAAACACATATGAGTTGATACCAGATAAACCAAGTTGGTTGAGGGTAAATAATTTAGCAAAGAAAAGAGAAGGACAAGAAAAGAATTGGACTGAGAGACCTGTCGTCCTTTTTACTCCTGAATTCGTAATAGAACAAGTAAATTCAATACGGAACCATTTCAAAAAGAAAAAAGCAGTTATCTTCAACAAAGAATGCGTGCTTGATAAGCAAAAAAACAATGAACTAAACAAAAGAATTATTAAAATCTTTCCTTGGCTTTCGGAATACACACAGAAAAGTAGTATGTTGCGAAAACTATATGCTAGTTTGTCATATAGTAATTTTGCCAATCCGAAAATAGATAATTTTAATACATGGGTTTCTAATGTGCTTGGTCATGGTGATATGTTGACTTCATTTAGTTATTCATGGGTTAATGTGGCCGACCCTGAAGAAATTAAGGCAGAAGGGATTAAAACAGAATTAGAGGAATTAAGAAGAAAGATATATTTATGTCTGAATTAAAATAATATTAATGAAACTGAAAGTGAAAACGGAGAAGAAGAAAGCAAATATCAACCATAAGGAAAAAAAGCAAGCAGAGATGATAAGTATAAATTGCTCGAACAGATTTACAACGACCACGGGGGAATAATAACAAATATTAAACTACGACAATTAAGCAAGATTGGAGCCGTTATTGTTAATAAGTTTATCAAAGAGAAGAAAGAAGTGCCACAAGAAGAAACCGCGACAGAGGAAGTAAAAGCACCATTAAGAAGAAGCACGAGAAATAAACAAAAAGTTCAAAAAGATTAATACTTAACAACGATTAAAGGAGGTTCGTGGTATCTTGCTCTAATATTAGACTCTCGTCTGTAGCAATTAATGGAACAGATCGTGAAAAACTGGACACCATCTACATTATCAATATCAACTGCTATGATAGGGGGGTGTGATTGGAATGTGCGAGACAAACCGCATATATTGTAAAATTCTTTTTTATAATTCTGCTGGGACATTTCTGAATAAACAAATGTTCTTATGTGTCCAACTATATCACTTGGCAAATCATGTATTATTATTGGCATATTTTATATAATATAAAATATAAAATGAACCTTTTTGGTCAAAGCACGAATACACCATCTTCATCAACTACATCATCATCTTCTTCTTTATCTATTGATAGTATTAAAGATGCTTTACCAACAACCGCCTTCGGAGAATTGCGAACAGCGACTTTGTCTCCAGTATTACAAAATGTATTTACGTATGGTATTAATACGCGATTCTTTGACAAAACAGAAACAAACGGCGGGGTAGTATCGTCTGCTAATTCAATGGTGGTTTTAACGACATCCGCCTCAGGTAATTCAACTGCACAGATTACGACTATTGAGCGAGCCAAATATAGAAGTGGTATGGGGTTAGTTGCTAGATTTTCCGCATTGTTTCCGTCATCTATCGCCGCAGATAGTTTCAATTGCGATATTGGTATAGGCACACCAGCAGACAATTTATGTTTTAGACAATCAAGTTTGGGAATGTCTGTCGTAAGAACGGCGGGAGGTGTAGAAAATGTGGTCAGTCAATATGCGTGGAATGTTGATAAATGTAATAATACTGGAAACTTTCCAACAATTGATTTTACTAAATTGAATGTGTTTGAAATAGTTGTTCAATATCTGGGTAGCGGTCAAATTACATTCAAAATAGAAAACCCGCGAACTGGACGAATGGAAGTAATTCATTCAATTAAATACGCGAGCACTGCTACTACTCCATCATTGGATCAGGCGGCGTTTGCTATTTATGCGAAGGCATATTCGTCAAGTCTTGGATCCGTTGTAATGAAAACTGCTAGCATGTTTTTGGCAGTTGAAGGGAATATTGATCGGACTATTGCTATAACTAATTCGTATGACAATGTTAAAACTATAGGAGCAACTGAAAATGCTATATTTACTATTAGAAATCGTGCCACATTCAATAGCAAAACAAACTATAACATGATCTATTTTGAGAATTTATGTATTAGCAATTGGGATACTAAAACATGTATCGCGAGAATTGTGCTTAATACCACATTAGGAGGAACACCTTCTTATTCCAATTACGATACAAACACATCGTTAGCAGAGGTTGATACGGCAGGAACTACAAGAACGGGCGGAAGTGTGATATTTACATATGTATTGTCTGGTGGTTCGTCCATATATATTGATTTGTCTCATTATAATATCAAGATTGGACCAAATAAGACATTTACTATATCAGCACAAGTGACGAGCGGTGGAACGGCAAGTATTTACGCTTCATTGAACTGGATTGAAGACCAGATTTAAACAAAAAAAGAATAGGTTATTTATGCTTATTTATCAATTTTTTTTCTATCTCTGTGGCCATTTTTTTTAATATATTCAAAGTCCTTATCCTTGATTAATTCTTCGGTTAGTTGTGAGTGATTTTTCTTCAAATATTTGTAAAACTTGTCAATATTGACACCACAGGGGATTTGTTGTTTATGTTGTTGTTGCCGTCGTAGGTTAATGTTTTTTATCAGAATGAATAGTATATCTAAATTTTCTATGAATGTCATTATATCTTTTATATTTTCTTTTTTATTACGCATGATACGCCTTTAAGAGAATTGAAACCTCAAAGTTCAAAGGACATTCAAGCACATCACCATTCGCATTTCTAATGACAATATCAATAGACCTTAAACTTTTTGTTGTATTAAATGGCACATAATCAGCAACATCGTTTGACGATTCAAAGTAGCACTGGACTCCATAGGGCTTATCTAAATTACATTTACCAACGACAGAGAAATTACCATTTGCTTCAACTAAACCAGATTGATTTAAAGCACTGCTATGGACATAAACGGCCGTTTCACCGATTAGATTGACTATGGATTGCATCGTGGCACTCGCCGCGGCCGAGATATCGGCAGTTAGTCCTATCTTATCTCTAATCGTGCTATTATCATAATCAAAAGCATACGTATCACCAGTGAAAGCGAAATTCAATTTATTAACGGAGTTCAAAGTTATAACTACAGAGTTTGGGGTAATTGCTGAATTAATCGCAGTTTGAAGGGCGGTAATAAATGTATCAATGGTGTATTGATTTTCTGTTATGACTGCCGTTTTTGTAGCGGATCCCGTTGTTTTAATCAATGTGAGAGTGTTGGCATAACTCGGTATGTTTGGAAAAACATTTGGAATAGAGATACTCTTAACGACATAAGCACTGATTATATCAATATTCCGACCAGTTGCTGGTAAATCAACGACGAAACGGCCATTGTGAGTAGAATCGGATTTTGATTCTGTTTTATCACTTGAGGAGACACGAAGGAGGAAATTTTTGCGTGTTCGCTTTTCGTCTTCAAGATTAGAGATTGTAAATGACATGGCTATATTATAAAATAATATATTTTAATTTTTAATTTTTTTTTATTGTTTTACAACACATCTACTGGGATAAATAGAAGCAACTTTGACATATTTCAACCAAGCAGTGATGGCACGAGTAGCATTATAATCGGCCGCATAACGAATAGTGACTTCCGCAGTTCGTGAGTTATTAACTGCGAGACCAGACGCTCCAATGTGTGGCGATTGGTTGAGTGTTTGAATAATGGTAGCAAATCCTCCATTATTATCTGTGTCAGTAGAACCAGAGGGAGCATAATTCTTACGAAAGTTTTCAAGAGAAACAGATGAACACATATAAGCATCACGAATACCCATAGTCGTTTGGAGATTGTTAATATACAATTCCGCACATCCTCTTCTAACAGCAGCAACTGTATCGGTGCTTCCTCCAAGTTCCATCTTCTGCTGTGGAGCATACCAATCACCAATACGGCACTGATATTGTTTATAAGGCATTATAACAGTTCCAAGGTTATCAATACTAGCATTGTCAGCGAGCACATTTTGAGTGACAATATACAAGCACTGAGCACGAGCAACGGCTTTATTTACTTGGAGATTAAAATCATCGGAAGTGCCCGGATTTGCCTTTTGGTTGTAATATGTTTCGTAAGTGTATGGAAGCCCATCCTTGCTTCCCATTTGTTCAAGAATATTTCTCTGGACAGCGGGAGCGAGAGAGAATGTCTCCAACATTACAACTGGATTTGATACAGTGTAAGTCAAACCAACTCCACTAAAATCAGCGGGAACCCCACCAGTGGCAGATCCAATAATAGCAAATGCTTCCTGAGGCGGAGCAAATGTCAAACGAAGTCTCATACCACTAATCAAAGAGGGAGGAATGAGAGTTTCTTCATTAAACACTCCTGAGAAGTAATGGAGAGGAATACAAACCTTCAAATAATTACCAGTGGCCACGGCAGTTGGAGTATTGACGGCAAAATCAATTACAGATTGATCGGTAACATTAGCATTAACTTCAAGACTTTCTCTCTGTCCAGCCATCTGTGCATGCCGACGATAATCAAAAGGATAATGCCACGGAAGAATGTTTCGCACCGTTTTGTTCAAATCTTCAATTCGTTCAAGTTCGCTACCATCATTACTTTCCAACAAAAATCTTTCAAAAATAGCAGTTGCTGGAGTATTTAGGAAACCAATATAATAGCACAATCATTATCTGATTTAGTATCCAACCCATCTGCCTTAACGTCAAACGACAAATAGCAATTCTTTCCATAAACAAAATCAGTGCTTGCCTGTAGTGTGAAAATCATTTCAGTCCCAGACGAACTAGTGTAAGTCTGCTGGTCGGAGAAGTTCTTCTTAAAGATACTTCCCTGCTCAGTGAGTGCTAGATTTGCTGGCAACTCATATCTGAGGTTGTTGAGGGTCATCAACTCCTCGGTATTCTTAGAATCCTTTCCTTCCATCTTGTGTGTGGTTGTAGGATAGTAAAATTCGCAATGTTCCTATAATAAAAAATAATAATAGAATTTAAAAATAATTAATTATTCACTTGAAACGGATTGTCTAATAATATCAACTGATTTCTGTATATTGTCAAGTCTTGTATCTTGTGGTGAAGTCAATTGAAACTCTCTTGCCTCAGCATTTTGAACCGCTTTCTTTAAATAAGCCAAACTGCTAACAGCAGTGTCCAAATCAACAACATCCGCATTTTCTTTGTTATCAGAAATGTCTGTTAATGTGTTTTGAATAGTGCTCTTCTCATGTGAGACAAGGTCGCCAAATTCGGTCAATGGTTGATTAACTAATGGGGCACCATGACTACTCCACAATTCAAATTGATTTAGTTGAAACCCATCACTCGCGGGTCTGTTTCCTTCGTTGAGTTTATTAATAAACTCATTAGACAATCTATTGGAGGCATGTGTGTTTTTAATCATTATATAATAATAATTATTTTATCAATTACCATTAATTATTTTTTTCATAATTTGTAAATTCTTGTGTGTAATTCTTTCTTCTTTCATTTTCTTTAAATCCGCTATGGCTTGATTTACATCAACATCGCTAGTTTGAGCAACTTCTTTGGTTGGTGGTGGAGTTTCCTTAGAAGCATCTTCTATTGCTTCTATCTTGCTTGCTGGTGTTGTAGTAGTTTGTTTTGGCACAGCAACAGGAGTGGGATTAACAGATTTTGGTAGGGATTGTTCAACCTTAGGCGCTGGAGACATTTCAACAGGTTTTGCATTTGGTTCGGGAGACGAATTATTCGCCGATGCTATGTCTGGAGCCTTTCTTTTCAATGCTTCGTCTGGCACTTGGTCTGGTTGCCCGCTGGCAATAGGTTGTTCATTTTTCTTACTTACTTTGCTTACTTTTGGCTTTAATTGACACTTAATCTTACCACTCTTAATATCCTCTTCTATCTTCCTTACTGCTAAGTATTTGGGCGTTCCCTTACGAATGGTTACGAATTTTCCTTGTGCATTTTGTTTATGCCAAAGTGCGATTGCCTGATGATAGCAAGTTTTGTATAATTTAGTTGATTCCGTCATGTCATATATTATAGTGGAAAAAAAACATTTAATTTAATTTTACAAGTTCGTCATATCTCTATCCTTATTAAGTCGTAATATGGTAGAGAAATTCTTTCTAAACTGGGTTGTTCTATCACTAGCCGTATTGTTAATTGCTAGAAACGAATAAGGTTCTGCTGTGGCATATTTAACCATATTGTAAAATTCCTTTTTAGTGAGAAAAGGACTTTCATATTCATCTGCCAGTCTGTCAAGTTCGCTTCTCCTTACTCCATAAAAAATAATCATCCAATGGCAATTAATTCTTATTCTTCGCGGGAGTTGTGTATAACTCTGAGTTGCTACCCAGACTGACACCTTAGCATGTGTTGAAGCGAAAAACAACTCTGTAAGCACTTCTGATTTAAGAAAAGTTTTACTCTGTGCTATGCCATCTAATAACAATAATATTTTTGGTGCTTTCTTAAAACCTTTCGTCTTAATCAGTTCTGTTTGTTTAGTTAATATGTCTCTCATTAACTCAGGTCTATCTTCTTTGATTATGTCTTCTTTTTTTAACTTGAGAGTGTCTTCCAAAATCGGGCACGGACTTAAGCAAAAGACGACTATTCTATCATAAAACCCTTTCAACATGTTCTTTTTGGCGAGTAGATTACAAATCATAACTGATTTACCTCCACCAGTGCTCGCACATATAACCATAGTCCCCATTGCTGGCAATATTCCTTCCTTTTGAATAGGAAGCAATTCAACACCATCTCTTTGTGTTTTAATTGATTGTATTTCCAAGTCATTCTTAAATTTTGGCGGTTTTTTGCTATCTAACTCTGTTATTACTGGCCTGTCAATAGTAAATTCCTCGTGTGCTTTTTCTATGTTGGTCTTCTCCAGATTCTGCTTCAAAAGTGTTTTTCGTGGCAACTTGTTTGCTATTAATCCTTTATGTATAGATCTAGGCATGTCTTACTATATTATGGGTTTTGAAAATAGTTTGGATTATATCTATAATTATCATATTCAGCCCCAAAAGGTTGTGGTGATGAAGCATAATTATAGAAATAAGGAGAGTAAGGACTACCAAAAGCGTAATTACTTGGAGGATTGACGAGCGGTTTAAAATCCTTTCTTTCTGGACGAGTTTGGACTTGTCGCGGGATTTCGGCTGGAAAGTTTCTAGTTAGTTTTCGTTTCATTTTTGGAAACTCTCTTTTTTCATTCATTCTGGTCTGAATGACTGCTCTATTGTATTTATTCAACATAAAGTGATTATTTGTGTTGCCATAAAGTGTGTTGTCTAGTGATTCAACATCATTCTTGGTCTCTAGCACACGATCTCGTCTTTGTTCGTTGCCTTTAATAAGTGGGTTTGTTTGTGAAGTGCCAATTCCACCATTTTGATCACTTGGCATTAGAAAACGAATAAGTGCCATTAAATCTTCTCTTTCATCGGCGGGAGATTTTCCCATAATCTTATCAACCAATTTATCAATGCTTCTCATGCTATCAACCATTTGTGCATTAGTTGTTGCATTATCTGGGTCTTCTTTTAAATCATTCTGTGGCGGTTGAACAGGTTCCTCTACAAATGCTGTTGTCTGTGGTGCTGGTATTGGTTTTGGTTCAGGTGTTGGTTGAGTTTGTGGTGGCATGTTTTGTGGTGGCATGTTTTGTGGTGCTGGTGTTGCTTGCGGTGCTGGTGTTGCTTGCGGTGGATTAGTTTTTTCAACTTGACTATCTTTTAACTCTAACTCTTCCAATTGCTTCATTTGGTCTTGAGTTAATTTACCCCGCATTTCTTCGTAAATTCTCTTATCCAGAATATCATCTGCATCTGCTACATCTGACATACTAGCACCTTGATTTAGTGTTTGTTTGATGGCCTCTTCCCATCCAACTTTTGGATCGTCATAATTGGAAAGTTTAATTTTCTTTCCAGTTTTTGCTCTCAACGATTTAACAAATCCTTTTAAGTGCCTCGTTTGGGCGCCTTTATCCTCAAGTATGAGCAAGTTATTGCCCAGTCCAATAGTATCTGCTACTACCATGTTGTCTGAGTATGCGATCGGGACTTCAACGCTAAGATTTATATCTTTTTCTATATTTGGTGGAATATCTTTTGTGCTCTGTGTATTTATTTTTTCTATAAAATTATTAATTGTAGTTTCATTTGCTGGTGCGATAAGAGAATATCCTTTCACACCATCCGCTTTTTCTTGCGACTTTACCATTTTATTAAAAACATCAACGAGTTCCGCATATTGTTTATTAAATGTAGCAGGATTTACTACTTTATTTACTTTAAATGTTGCATCCTTGTCAAAACTGCCCACATTCTTCATGATACCAATCATGGACATCAATGCTTTATCTACATCGCCTATAAATCCGTTATACTTCGCATCTGGAGGAGTGGTTTTGATAGTTTTCCAAAACTTCATTGCATCCCAAAAAGATACTCCACCGCGTGCTCTCTCCTGTGCTTCCAAGGCCATTCTAGATATATCCGCTTTTGAAAACATTGAGTTATAATTGTCAAAAATACTCTTAGCAGCTTCGGCCGTAGCCAATCCATTACTCGTTAGATAATCACTCATATTGGTAATTCTTTCAAAATATCGTTTATCGGCAAAGTCTTGGACATTCTTGTCGCCAGACGCATACAATAAATCATGTTCAAAAGCAACTAAGTCTAAAGCATCTGCTGGTAGAATGTAAGGAAATTTGCCACGAGTTCTATCTTCTAATTGAAGACGGCTTTCCACTCGTGTGCCCCCACCATTCTAATTACTTCCCTCGGTATGAATTCGTTCTTCTTCCAACTTAATGAGAGCATCTGGTTGAGCAGACCATGTATTGTATATTTCTTTAAGTGCTTTTCCAAGACCGAGAACTGTCATAGTCTCTACGCCCGTTTAAAAAACTTCCCACGCTTTTAAAGACATCATTCCAATGCCTAATCTGTGCGCATATTCCCTCCATACATAATCACCTATTCTTTGCTGTCCGCTCGCAATCAAACGAGGATTAGGCGGAGGCAAACCCGGTGGTGCTTCATTTCTTGCTAGTGCTAGCAAATGGTCATTGAGAGCATCTGCTCTTCTTCTTCCAAGTAATCCAACATTCATCGCACGTAGTTGTGGATTGTTGGCAATTAATCTCAATATCTGCCCCCACATTATCCTTCGCACACCATATCGCCCAGCGCCTGTAGCAAGGTTAAGTAATCTATTAAGTCTGGGACCCATAATTATCTCCTGAAAGCTTCTAATAATAGCATTAACAAATCTTTCTACACTTCGGGGGTCATCACCTATTCGTGGCACAAGCATCTTGTGTTTGTCGCCTATCTGTGCTTCTATTAAAGCATCATCTGGCTGTTTTCTCTCCCACTCTTCTCGGTTTTCTTTCCATTCCTTATAGTCCTGCTCCGCTTGCTTTCATCCTCTCTTCGTATTACGCGAGTTTTGTCCGCTTTGCCTTTGTTTTTCATATACGTTAAACCCTTATCGGTCAATCGTTTTAAGTCTTCTTCTTTATATTCTTGTTTTACCAATTGTGCTATATCACGCTTCATTTGCTGGATATTGTCTTCTATGTGCGCTATATCATATTTATCGGTAGCCATTGCTAATTTTCGCATTTCAATCATTTGTTCGTTCATGGGGGCAGTTCCGTGTTTTCTTTCAAATTCTTTCATATCAATGCCGTCATCTTGGAGGTGCGATTTCAGTTCATCGTAAATCATGTTTGCATAAATACTTTGCTTATTGTCCAACGCACTAATCTTATCTTTCAAATCCTCCATAGTATTCCCCCCTTTTGTTGAAGCATCCACCAATCTATCCGCTCTAAGCCTCTCGCGGGCTTGATTATTGATACCTTCATTAACTTGTTCAGTCCAATCAGCATCTGCGTCTTCCAATAAATACTTATGCTCGCGTTTAACTTCGTTATAATACGCAAAAAATGGTTTTTCATGTGGCATTTTTTATATCCACTATAATATAGGATGGAAAATAAAAAAGAAAAAAGCAAAGACGAGTAGCAACTTGAAGAGTTGGAAAGGCTAGGAAAGGAAATTGACCAAATCCGCATCACTCAGAACTTAGTGAATAGAAACCCCAACATTTTTAGAAAACCTGAAAATATCCTTTATAGATTACCACTATCAGATAAGCAACGAGAAGCGATTTATAATAATATAATTAAATAAGAAGGTAAAATCGGGAGTTAAGTATATAATGGGGCTACGAGAGAAAGCCTTGTCATTAGGCGCGACAGACTTCGGCGAGAGTAAAGTGAAAGGAAAAAAGTATTATGTCGTCTATAACGGCCGTCGCATCAACTGTGGCGCATCTGGTTATTCAGATTATACCAAACATCAAGACGAAGACAGACGGGAAAGTTATCGTGCCAGACATCAAGCAATCAAAACAAAGGATGGAAAGCCCGCGTATTTAAACAAAAACCAACCCGCATATTGGGCTTATCACTTGCTTTGGTAAATCATTAATCTTATAATATATGTTATTAATATTGCTATTTGTGTTATCTAGATTTGCTATTTCGCGGACTGCCTGTGACTTTTACTCGCGATTCTCAGAAAAAAAGAATGAATCGTGTGCTTATTGTATAAAGCAAGGGGTAGATACTGGATTTAAGTGTGTTTTCATAAATAACGGAAATAATATGTGTCGTAGTTTTGATGAAGCCCTTCCTTTAATGTGCGCGGGTGATAATAGATGGTATATGACACATATATATGAATGTAATGATATTTAATCCAACCACTCCATCCATGGTTCAGAATGAGTAATCGGTTCTGGTTTTTTCCGACATTATACACAGCAAACAATATTTCTGTTTATTCATGTGAACACATATTTCATTATTGATATTCTTTTTTTTGCGACACGAGTCGCATTCCTTACACAATTTCCATTTTTTGCCAACAAAAAATATAGGAGGATAGAAGATCTTACACGAATGACAATACTTCATTATATTAACAATTAGTTTATTATCTTAATTTACTTCTTGCCACCCCCAGAACTTGGAGAGGGTAAAACGATACCTACCATCAACGAAATGAGCCCCACATACACATTAGTTTGATTACAATCAAGATTATGATTAGAAAGTTTTACGATCGCTAATGCGATTATTGCTATTATGATCGCCATTTGAAATAAGTATTTAATTAATCTGCTATCCGTTTTTTTTGTCATACAACAGCAGTCCCAACTATCGGTGTATTCATGCTCCTGCTTCCGTTCCTCATTTTTTAGTTCTACTTCAAGAACACGAGTCTTTAATTCTGGAGTTAGTTCGCCATCCATATCCATAATAGGTGGTGGTCTGTGAAGTCGCGTATTATTGTTTGACATTATCAAGAACGGCCACTCTGATTTCGGCTAGTTGCTTAGATAGATCTTCTATAATAAGCATAAGATTTTTATTTTCTTTTTCTAAATTAACTACCTTTTCCGCCATATGTTGAAAAGCACTAACCAGTATTGGTATAAATTCCATATATGATACTCCTTCAAGGATGCTTTTTCCGTCGTCTGCCTTCATTCCACTTTCAGATATAAATTCTGGAAATATTTTTTTAACCTCGTCGGCGATAAATCCGTGGCTCTTTTTTTCTTTTTTCTCGTCTGATTTCCAATAATATGAGCAACAATTAATTTCATTAAGTTCTCACAACATCCCTCACAGTCTAGTGTTTTAATATCTGATTTTAATCTCCTATCTGAACCAGAAGACCATGTATTTGCTCCCGCATTCAAATAAACATAACCCGTATTGTTTTCACCATTTGATAATGAAGTCGACCAAGCATGTAATAATCCGCCTGTATTCATTACCACCGCATAACCTGATGAGTCTCCTGCTTTCATAAATATTTGTGGGTTAGTCGTATTTTGTGGTCTTTTTCTTAATGTTAAAAATCCGCTGGATGCTGTCGTCATGCTTGTATCACTCTGAGCATAGATTACTCCAGTCCCCCTCGCATAAAAATTTAAATCTTGATTGGTATTGCTTCCAGTAGCATATATTGAATTATAACCAAAACCAACTCCCTGTGTCCCGTTGCTGTGTCTGAATTCAACGCCGCCAGAAGATTGGCCGAGATTGGCTGTGACATATAACCCGACTGGTGTAGCATGAGACCCACTTCTTGCTTCCCCGCGTATGTCGACTGTGCTATTAACAACAGATATACCCGCATTTGCTGTTATTGCCTTTGAAGCAGTAATTCCTGCATTACCAATTCTAAATAATTCATTTGTGGCACCATAGTAAAATATGTGATTATCAGTTGTAGCATTAACATTGTACATCATTGTGTCTAGTTTAATACCAAATCCATTAAAAGCAGTCGTGGAGCCTGTTCCACCATCCCACAAAACTAATTTGTTATTCGTGTTTGTATATCCTGACCTATCTATGAAAACACTTTTTCCAGCACCTACTACTATATTGTCGCTTGTTGTTAATGTTGTTGTTGATATACCAGCATTTGACGTTATTAATCCGCTCGCCGTTAATGTAGTTGTAGTCATGCCAGCAGTTGCCGTTAATGTAGTTCCCGTTATTGTTCCAGCACTTGTTATGTTGTTTGAGTTCATATCCAAAGCACCATAAAACCGCATACCGCCAGCATTGTTAAAACGGACAATGTCAGATGAAGCACTTTTATTATCCAAAAGTTTTGAAATATAAAGTCCCGCCCCTTTTACATCGGATGCTACATTCGTGAATACATAACCTCGTTGGTTCGCGGTTCCACTTGTAGCGGTATTTAGAGTAAATAAGAAATACTGATAATCACCTGATGTCTGTGAAAAGAATATATCTCCTCCATTTTGGTTTAATATCCTCGCCCCATTATATGTAATATTTCCACCATTAGTGATAGTTTGATTATTAAAATCGGCATTGTTCGTTAAAGTTAGATATTTTATTGTAGTGCTCGCCCCATTAAATGTTTTACTTCCTGTTATGGTTTGGTCTGTTGTTAGTTTTACATTTTGTCCGTCCAATGTGTCCGCATACCCTTTTGTCGCGCCATCGGCCGCTAATGTCGGAGTTCCAAGGTTGGCTATTTTGCTACTATTACAATCTAGCCCCGAAGCATTTACCCAACCGACGATTGCCCCATCAATAATAAAACTTATTTTTTTGGCATTTATTTCAAAGTTATAATTTACACCAGTGCCCATATCAAGGCATCCGATAGTTCCTATATTGGCTGTGGAGTTAAAAACCACGAATGTTCCTTTTGTTGTCGCATTCGTTGAATTTCCTGTTATTTCAAGACCACTGCTAAATGTCTTGATTCCTGCTATGGTTTGGTTTCCTGAGGTTTTAACTGCCGAAGTATCAAGAACAGAAACATCCACACCATCAACAAGATTGACATTTGTTATACTCTGGCTTCCCATATTTAGTCCGCCATTCGCTGTTATCGCCCCACTCGCCGTTAATGTGGTTGTTGATACTCCCGCACTTGCGGTTATTACCTTTGAAGCCTTAACCTCTCCATTGTTAATCCTGAATAATTCGTTTGTCCCGCCATAGTAAAATATATGACTATCAGTTGAAGCATTAACATTATAAAGCAAAGTTTGACTAGCAACACCAAACCCAAGAAAAGCAGTTGTTGATGGTGTTCTTCCGTCCCATAAGACTAATTTATTATTGGCGAGTGCTTTTCTGTCAATAAAAACACTTTTGCCTGCTCCTACTACCAAATTGTCGCTTGTTGTTAATGTGGTTGTTGTTATCCCCGCATTTGCTTTAATTTCACTACTAAATGTCTTAATTCCCGCTATGGTTTGGTCTCCTGTTAGTTTAACGACTGCGGTATCAAGAGCAGAAACATCAATATTGTCAACATTACCAACATTTGTAATCGCAAATCCTCCCATATTTAAACTGCCCGTCATAGCCGTTGTGCCATCCTTTGCCAGTTTCGTATCGGTGTATGCTTTCGTTGAAGCATCGCCATCGTAGAATGGTGCTGGAAGTCCGCTGATTGCTGTCGTGCTGTTAAAATTTAAAACATTGCCAGTCAGTGTTATTCCACTCCCCGTGGTAGAAGCGAGGGTTATGGACGAACCGACAATAGATAGTGGATAGCCCGTTGCTCCACCTACCTCCGACGAATAAATAGAACCCGTATTATTATTATAGTTGAAGAATAACTTACCTGTATTTAATGGATTTGAATCTTTTATACCCAAATAAGTAGTAAATATTTTATTCCCCGTTATTGTTTGGTCGCCTATTAGTTTAACTACAGCACTATCAAGGGCAGAAACATCAATACCATCAACATTACCGACATTTGCTACATTAAAATCTCCCATATTTAAATCTCCAAACATCATAGCGAGACCATCCAATCTAAGAAAAGGTGAGCTTGTGTTTCTCCATTGCCCTGTGCTATAAATGAGCAGTTGATTATCTGCAGGTGTCGTTATTGTACAGTCGCTGTGTGTATTAATTGAACCATCCGCGGACACTTTATCATTATTGTCTTCGTGCTCAGATATCCAAGTATCAACATCTTTCGTATTTAATAAATTAACTCCTGTTATATTCAAATTACCGCCCATATTAATGTTGCCGAATTCATCAACATTTATTGGAAAAGTTTTATTTACCCAGTTTATTGAGTTATATGTGAGATAACTATTCATTGCGATTGGTGCGGTTATGACTACATCCGTTAATTTATCCAGTTCAAAATCGCTTATATAACTTGAATTTAATGTAGCAAATGAAGTATTACCCAACCCATCCGTTTTTAATACTTGATTAGCCGTGCCGTCCGCTATTGGTAAGTCGTATTCGTTATTAATTGACACATAACCAGTATCAGATATCAACAAAGAAGAGTTATTATTTCGCGACGATATTGATATGTCATCCGTTTTGCTTGTATTGAGTTTGCTTCAATATGATCGCCATATAATACTCCATCAACTTCTAAATCCTCGTCTATTATCACAGAGCCGTAATAGTGATATGCCCACGGATTTCCTAAATGGTTCATATTTTAATTCTATTATTTTATATTGTAGAATATATAGTTAAAAAAAATATGAATATATTCGGCCGATCGCAAGAACAGCAGTCAATTGATACGAAAACTATCGCAATCACTGCTACCCCGACATTAACAAGAAACATTCAAAATGCGTATGTTGGTCTTGACCTTAGGTCGTGGATGGAAAGTTCAACATTCACTACTCTTTGCACGGGCGGTTATGGTAGCAAAACAATATCTAATTTAGGATATGGTTATTTCATTAAAGTTGCTTTTCGCGGGTCTTTGAATTTGCCTGCCCCGACTGGAATAGGAACTTTTCAGTTCTGGTTTCATAAAACGGACGGAACAAATGTTGATGACTTTTACAGCGAAGTGCTAAATTATACAACCGCCATTGAGTATAAGTCTTTTGATTGTATATGGCTAATTCAAAGATTTGGAGTCCAAATGAAAATGATATGGTTAATGACTTGTCCAAATCCCGCGGATACCACCAATAATACAACAATACGAATTTCTGGAAATACGACTAATGAAGTTTTATTGATATGCGACAGATGCTCCAATAACATTGGAAGTATATTACAAAACGGCATCTGCGGATTATGTCTCTTTTAAACCATCATATTTTAATATTGATGTGATGAGAGACATAGCACTAACCGCCTTACACATGAAACCTGTCATACATATCTTTTAGTGTCGTGAGTTTGCCCTCATGTTGAGATAAAACATCGCGGAAAAATGTCTTATAATCTAACTTACCATATTTAAGAATGGGGCGTTGGTCTGGTGGTATGTGTGCGTATCTACTCTCGTGCCATTTCTTCATATCCTCCTGTAATATGGTGCGGTCTTCCACTTTCATATACAAGAAGTTAAACGGGTCTTTTGATACTTTCAAATGTGCTGTTATTATTTCATAGCAACTATACCCGCTCTCGGGCGGATTCCGCTTTGCTTTAATTGGCGTTTTCTTTTCCTTTGGTGGTGTGGGTTCCTCTTTCGTTTCTAAAACTGGTAATTCTTTTTTTGCTAATTCTTCTCCTACGTTGGTCTTGATTTCGGTGATACCAGTCTCCTTCAAATCACTTTCTTTAAAAGGTGTAAATTCTTCTGTCGTTTCTGGTTCTTCGTCAAAGAATTTTTTCATCGTATCGGAAGAAGGCAATACAACTTCAATATTACCGTCTACGGCGGTAGCATCCGCTGTATCACATTCTGGCTTTGGTTCGGGTCGGTATTTTTCGTAAAATGCGACGATATCAGTTTTCGCTTGTTGGCAGTTTTATATCACTACTTAAATGAGTCCATTTTTCTATTTGGCTCAGATAATCCTTTTTAGTTGATGACATGTTATATATAATCACAAAAAAAAAATCCGTTTTATATTATTTATTTCCAATATTGAAATTCTTCACTATACTCATCTCCTTCTTCATCAACTCCTGAACCAAAATCAAAATCAAATGTGTCGTCCTTTATGTATTCCCTTATGCTATCTCTGATTGATTGTATATTAATAGAAAACCTGTATTTTCTGTTGTTTTTACCTCCAGATTGTTTTGGTTTATCAACCCCCACATGTTTGAGTTGAGTATAGAAAGCGCCTTTATGATACGTAATTCCACTATCTGAACACCATGATTTATATTTATCAAACAGATATTGTGCATCCATCTTAATTTCTCTATTTTCAACTTTTTCAAATTTTGCTTCAATAAATTCAATCATGAATTTAATACCCTTTGGAAGATTGTGCATTTTTTGTTCGGTCTTGTATTGAGTTTTATACGCGGTCATAACATTAATCTCCTCATACTTTCTTATAGCAAAATATTCAAAGGCACATCTCATGAAATCATCATTACTTATTTCGTCAAATATTGGTTTAAAATAATCCTTATCATCAGCATGTGCTCCACTTAATCTATGTAAGGAATATCGTCTATCACTGCCTTCTATGTATAGTGTGTTTTCGTTGTTAGTATAAAACTAATATCTGGAGAAATGTTTCACTTTGTATTGCTTACTTCCCTTAGGTTCCACTATCTCATCTTTTTGGTCTATTTGACTTTTAAGACGATCGCTATTTGTAAAGGCTCCTCCTTTCTCTGGGAGTTCTTCCACTTTCAATATTTTATTGGAATACGCTACGTTAAACTTTTCCATGTAGCGATTAAAATCTTTAATAACTACATGATTTTGTGTTCCAAGAAGTCGCTCCATAAACTTTGACAACAACCCTTTACCAGTCCCCTGAACGGAATATAATAAATGGCCTATACCGCGGTTCTTATTTGGCATTTGAATCATGTCCGCTACGTGGTCTAAGAAGTTATTGTATTCCCCTTCGCTTTCAGTAAAGAAGTCTGTTTTCAAATGTTTATACAAATTGCTTTCCTCAAAGTTGTATTTTGTTGAAACACTATCAAATGGTACATTATCTAACGGGAAGCCCATAAATAAGTTCAATTTATTTGAATATTCAACTGGCACTCCTACTCGTTTTAGATACGGATAAAACATAAAATCATCATACCGTTTTACATTCCGTTTAAATATCTGATTATGGACGAAATCATTTCCAAATTGAGTGTATAACCACTGTTTCGCGCTTGGTAATTTCTTCGTTTCTTTACATTCACTGAGATCTTTTATGTATTCGGGGTTGATTACAAAACATTCATAATCTAATGAAGATTTCATTGTTGCCACATCAACCTGTACATAATATTCGGTCCTTTCTCCCGTTTCTTCGTCAATATCAAGGTTCAATGTCATTGCGCATTGTCCACCACCTCTAGTCACGATATTTATAGATAGATTTTAACCATTCATTTAATCTTTCTAGACTTGCTACATTCGGACCACAATCTTTAACATATACATTATCTATATCGCCAAAGTATTTAAGGCTTGGATATTCAAATGTCGCTACATCATTCGGGATTGTTAAGCAATCAGTCATATCTTTTATTTTAAGGGCCATGTCGATATTTAATGTATCTTTAATGAATTTGGAACATCCAACCAAATCATATTCTTTTTTTTCCAACATCAACCCGTCAAAACATAGCACACAGGTTTCAGGATTTCCAAAATACGAAATCATCGCTTGTAAGATATTATTCTCCATAGCGCATAGAAGGGTATTCATGAAACTGGCTTGATGGTTGAAATTATCACCCTTAGCTATTCTCTTTTGTTTAATCCGTTCAAAGTCTTCCAAATAAGTATTTGCAAATTGAGTGTGTAAAGTTATCATTTCTTGTTTGAAATTGGTCAGGAATTTTGTCTTTTTCGTTGAAGAGTTATAATCTTTATTGCCACCATTGATAAGTGCCAGATAAACCTGTTTGGCCTTGTCTCTATCTACGGCTACTTCCTTACCTTCTTCAATTGTTGTAAGTTTCGTTAGTGTATTAACAGCCTTGTCTCTATTTTTCACATACGATTTCAAATACTTACACTCAAAATTAAGCTTTGGCATAAATGTAGCAGAATAACGGGGTGCGCATTAACCATATCAATGTCCACATAATAATCATGTGCTATGGTGTTCCGTATTTTTCTCGGAATGTTCTGAAGTGATAATGACCCAACGGCGCAAAATCTGCCTTTACCATCATTTTGTCTATAAGTGACAGCTATCTTGTCATTGAGAGAATTTTGAAGATACTTCTTTAATAGAGTAAAAGGGTCGACTTCATCATATCGTTCCTTCCATACCAATTGTTTTTTGATATCTTCAAAATTATTGACTATATAAGATAGCTTATTTGAATTAAACCGTTCTTCCTTTGTCAAGAATTTCGTGTCCAAGGCATTCTTAACATCGATGTTCATATTTTTTTGCACTTTTTTTTTTTTGGAGTAATAATTCGTGTGTCCTTATGGATACTATATATAAGTAAATATGTTATCCTTAACATAAAATTAAAATCATTAAGAAAAATTAAATTAAAAAAAAATCTTTTTGCTTTACATATTTATCAATTTTGGTGTTTTTACTTTCTTAATGAATGTATAGTTCTCGCCTTTTAAATTAGACTTTGTTATAACTTGTATCATTAGTATGTAATATTCTTTTGGTATGACTTGGTTATTCGCACTATCTTTTAACACTGTTAGTTGATATCTGCCATATCTATTATTTCTCCACATCGGGTTGTATGTGCCTTTTATATTATCACTTATCTCCTTTGCTATTTTAGTGCTACATTCGTGGTTTCCGTCTGGGATATGAAATATGTAATGTCCTTTATCATTAAGATTTATAAATTTCGCAATAATTACTTTAAACTCCGCGCTCCATTTGCTTGCTTCATAATTTTTATAACTATTTTCAATTGCTTCTCTTTTTTTAAGTTCTGCTTCTCTTACTCTAACTTTTTCCATATATTCGTCTAATCTTTTTTTAAGTTCTGCTTCTCTTACTCTCATTTCTTCCATGTACTCGTCTAGTTTTAATAATCGGTCCCACTCGTTTAGAAAACTATTGATTTGGTCTATTTTTGCTTTTATAATGTCTTGTTCAAGTTCCAACTGAATAGTTTCAATTTCTGTCTTTATGTCGTTTATTCTGGTGGTTTTACTATTATTGGTAATGATATGAGTTCTCCCTTCGCCCTCCATTATCTCTAATTCCTTTTTGACCACTTCACGCGGTGGCTTTTTATCGTCCTTTTTGTTTCCGCATACGATACTTTCAAGTTTTTCATATCTAAGTTCCAAAGACCTTATTTTTGCCCTGCATTGGGTATCAGTTTTAATATCATATTCTGCCTTGAAATTTTCACATTCTTCTTTTAGAAAGTTAAGGGATAAGATCCAAAAAAAGTTATCTTTTTTTTTAGTTTTTTCAAAAAAAATTTAGATTTTTTCAAACTTTTTTGGAAAAAAATAAACATCTCAAAAAAAATAAGCACTTTGAAAAAAAAAAGAGGACCCTTTATAAGAGTTATTTCGTTATATCTAGCCTTGCCACCTTACATTCTTTACAAGAATATTTCACTCTATTATGAGCACATATATAAGGACTACCGCATTCCTTACAAGAATATTTCACTCTATTATGAGCACATATCTGACTTCCACCACATTCCTTACAAAAACATCTCTGTCTATTATGGACACATATTTCGTTTCCGTCGCATTTCTTACATTTGCTTTTTCTTATACCGTGTTCATATTTACGTCGCGCATTCTCTTTTTTATACGAAAATTGACAATCAACACAAGATTTTAACTTACGGCCCCTATCATTCATAAACAATGATGGTAAACCTCGCCGCTTACATTTACGACAACTATCATATTTAGTTTCTTCTGTGGTCATCCTTATAATGATTATATTTATTGTCCTTAATATATAAATTAGTAAAATAATATCGTTAGCACTTTTACCGCGCCACCAATTTTGGACGAAGGTGCTCACTTTGTCCTTTTGTCAAAAGCAAAAAGTAAAACTCTTTTTTTTTCCCTTAGTCGTGTGGCTATCGCCCCCTCCCTCCCACGAACTTCGTTCGTTGCCCCCCTCCCCCATTTGTTGTGGTTTGATGATCATTTATGTGTGGCGGACCTGTCCATTCAAGTATTAAAAACAAGCACAGAAAAGACAGAAAACACACACATGAAGACAGAAAACACACCTTTGTTTCACAAAAACACACATAGATTTTACCAAAATACGACAAACTAAGCACACTAAGAGAGATTTGGACAAAATAACGACAATTTTATATAAATGAAATTTAATATATATTTTTTAGAATAAAAAATATATAATTGTCGTTATTTTGTCCAAATCTCTCAGTGTGCTTAGTTTGTCGTATTTTGGTAAAATCTATGTGTGTTTTTGTGAAACAAAGGTGTGTTTTCTGTCTTCATGTGTGTGTTTTCTGTCTTTTCTGTGCTTGTTTTTAATACTTGAATGGACAGGTCCGCCACACATAAATGATATATATATATAAATATATATATATTTATATATATTTACGCAAGCACTGTTTTGATAAAATACTTGCCACTGGTAGGAGTAAGTGGGAAGTTGAAGAGATAAAATAGAAGTGGTATGAAAGAGATACCGAAGAGAATAAAAATGAAGCGTAAAAAAGGAGCAAAAGAAGAGTGAAGACTTCAAAGGCAGAGAAGGAGTAAAAGAGAAAATAAGGAGAGAATATATATATATAATATAATATATATGTATATTATATATATTTATATATATAAAGGAAGAAAAATAAGGTTACACAGTAGTGAAGGTAAAATGGAGGTATGGAAATTGAGGAAATAACAATGAAACAGAAGAGGGGAGAAAGACATCAACAGTAAAAAGATTGGAAAAGGGAAGATATATATAAACTGAAAGCCAGAAGAAAAAAAGAAAAGAAAAAAAGCGAACAATGAGAAATGAAGTATTTGAAAGTCAAAGGCTTTCGAAAATGAAGGTTGAAAGAAACCAAGAGAATGAAATGATAAAAGTGAAGTTATGAGAAAAACAAATTTGAAAGTACAAAGCGATGTTATTGTTGCTATTGTTGTTATTGTTGTTATTGTTCAACAATTCTTCTTCTTCTTCTTCTTCTTCTTCTTCTTCTTCTTCTTCTTCTCTTCTTCTTCTTCTTCTTCTTCTTCTGCTTTATCTTCTTCACCTTTTTCGTCTTCTTGGTTCTTCTTGTTCTTCTGATAGTCTTTTTTGTAGTTATTGTTGTTGTTGTTGTTGCCACTGTCATCGTCGTCATCGTTGTTATTTTTGTTGTTGTTGCTGCTGCTGCTGATGTCGTTGTTGTTGTTGTTGTTGTTGTTGTGATTATTAGAACCATTATTATCATTATGATTATCATTCTTATAATTATTACTATTACTATTATCATTATTATTAGGAGAAACAAAAGAAACAGAGAAATCAGAAGAGATAGAAGAGACACAAGAGACACAAGCGACACAAGCGACAGAAGAGATAGTAGTAGTAGTAGTAGTAGTAGTAGTAGTAGTAGTAGTAGTAGAAATAGTATATATATATATGTATATATATATTTGGAGCACCCTTCTCTTTTAACTTTCCTTCTCATACTTCATCTTCTCTCTCAATCCTACTAGAGGCAAGTTTCTATTAAAAGAGTGATTGCGTAATATATATATATTTCCGCTAAATGACTTTCAGTAATGAAGAACACTTGCTTTTCGTAGAGCTGGAAAGGAAGCATGTAAGTAGGCGAACATAAGTAAAAACAAGGGCATATATATTCCACTAACGATTCAAGTTTTAATAATGAAGAACGCTTGCTTTTCGTAGAGCTGAAAAGGAAGCATGTAAGTAGGCGAACATCGGTATATCAATATATATATATATATCATAGTATATATATATATGTATATTTATGTTGGATAGACAGGTCTATGTTGTATATTATAAAACAAGCATTAGAAACATAAAAAAACAACATACACAACAAAAACAGACATTCAAATATATCAAAAACATAACTTTGTTTAACAAAAAACGACACATGAAGCACGCTAAGAGAGATTTTGACGAAGTAACGATAAAAAACACATTTTATTTCATAAAATGGTATATATACTGCGTATATGTGTTTTTTATCGTTATTTCGTCAAAATCTCTCTTAGTGTGCTTCATGTGTCGTTTTTTGTAAAACAAAGTTATGTTTTTGATATATTTGAATGTCTGTTTTTGTTGTGTCCTATGTTGTTTTTTTATGTTTCTAATGCTTGTTTTATAATATACAACATAGACCTGTCTATCCAACATAAATGATCACACAACAAAAATGGCGGGGGGGTAGGGGGGGAGATACACATGAACATACAAAAAAATATTTTCTCGCGGGATTAGAGACATGGTTTCCAACAAAAAACCTGTCCAGACAGAATTCTGATTTTCTGTTTTTAGCCTAAAAACACGCCAACACCGCGCTGTTGGGGTGTTGTAAAGACATATTCGCGGGGATTTCCTTTTTGACCAAAATTGGTGGCATCGGCTCAGCCATAACGATATTATTTTTTGCTTTCAGTGTGTCCTTAAAAAACAAGGACGGGCTAGAAGTGGTATTATGGCAAAATAGGCCTTCGTATCAATGGCGGGTGGTAATCTTAATGTAATACGTTATTAAAACAAGGACGGGTGGAAAGGTGAAGAGTAAGACGACTTATAGTGAAATACTGGTTTCTAGGTATCCTTATTTTTTCAATAAGTCCTTATTTTTTTCATTTTTTTTAAGATACTCATTTTATTGTTTCATTTTTTTTCTCAAAAACGTGAAAAAGTTTTGAAAATGTCAAAAAATTTTAATTTTTTCAATGTTTTGGAGGCCAAGTTTTCAATCGGTTTATTACCCGCGATGAATAGGAGAGCGTATTTTGCTGTTTTTGTAAATCAAGGGTACTTATGGAAACAAGGATCCACCAACTCACAAGGACTTAAACAATAGGTGTAGGGGGCTTATTTCGTTGAAACGTCTTCATTTAAACTATCGGGGAGTGAAATCCCCTATTCTCAAATGTAAGATTACCCCCCGCGACCAAATGGTATTATGGACAATAAAAGGGGGGGGGGGTTCGACCAACTTTCCCAAAAACAGGGGACTAAAACAGGGGACGCCCCCAAGGACATAGTTAAACTCAGTCAAATGGGGTTAAATCCTCTTTTATATACCCTATTTTTATAATAATAATGTTAATAATAATAATAATAAAGTAAGGATGGGGCGTGTGATAATATGGGCAGAGTTAGAACTACAATAAAATACCGCTTCTAGGGTGTCCTTAAAATTATAGGGGACTTAAAAATAAAAAAAAGGACTTTAAGGACGGGGCGAATAGAAGCAGCTGAAGGCGATTTGTGCTCTGAGACATAACCGCTGGCAAACAATACGGGAAGCGTCGGCGAAGCAGAATTGACGGAGGGTAGTTAATTTTCTATTTTTGACTTAGAAAAAAATAGACTTGTCTTATATACACTACGATGTGGAGCGAAGATGACAAAAGTTTGTTAGGCAGTTAAGAGTTGCTACTACCGAAACTAAAATTTATGAAGTGGTGTCTAACTTCTACGATAGTGAATTAAAACCAAGTATAGCCTTTCATAATGCTATTTTATCTTTATTTAGCACACCAACTAGTGATGAAGAGGTGCTTGAGGCACTAAAAGTAATATATCCCAAATATGCTATCGTGTATCCAAATTTGAATAGTAGAAGGCAAAGACTTTCTGAGGTGAGAAAGAAAGCGATAGAGCCTTACCAAAGCGAAAAAGTATATGAAATGAGCAAACTTGATAAGTATTTTAATCTAAATGAAGACGAGCGGATTGATATCGTTGAGGGATATAAGAAAGATGTCAAAGCTAAAAATGAACAAAAAATACAAATTGATGTCCGTGATGTAATGGCTAAAATGAATGATATGATATTAAGTAATGACCCTTATCTTAAACTACTTGCTTTGATGATAGCAATCGGAGCAAGGCCTGTGGAAATATTTGATAAAAACACATATGAATTAATACCAGATAAACCGAGTTGGTTGCGAGTGAATAACCTAGCGAAAAAGAGAGAAGGACAAAAAAAGAATTGGACTGAGAGGCCTGTTGTCCTTTTTACTCCCCAGTTTGTAATAGAACAAGTAAATTCAATACAAAACCATTTCAAAAAGAAAAAAGCAGTTATCATCAACAGCGAAGGGGTGCTTGATGAACAACAAAAGAATAATGAACTAAACAAAAGAATTATCAAAATCTTCCCTTGGCTATCAGAATACACGCAGAAAAGCAGTATGTTGCGAAAACTATATGCTAGTTTGTCGTATGGTAATTTCGCCAATCCGAAATTAGAGAATTTTAATACATGGGTTTCAAATGTATTGGTGCACGGCGATATGCTCACCAGTTTTAGTTATAGTTGGGTTAATGTGGCCGACCCTGAAGAAATTAAGGCAGAAGGGATTAAAACAGAATTAGAGGAGTTGAGACGCAAAATAGATTTATATTTGAATTCAAATAATACTAATGAAATTAAAAGCGAAAACGGAGACGAAGAATGTAGTTATATACCATTAGGTAAAAGCGCTAGTAGAGAGGATAAGTATAAATTGCTTGAGCAGATTTACAATGATAACCCGAATATTACAAATACTAAACTACGAAAATTAAGCGGGATTGGAGCCGTTATTGTCAATACTTTTATTAAAGAGAAGAGGGGCGAAGCGACGAAAAACGAAGCGAAAAAAGAAGAGGAAACAAAAGCACCATTAAGAAGAAGCACGAGAATTAAAAAGAATGCTAATACTTAACAACGATTAAAGGCGGTTCGCCATATTTTAGTCTAAGATTAGACTCTCGTCTGTAGCATTTAATGGAGCAGATTGTGAAAAACTCAATACAATCTACACCATAAAAATTACCTGCTATAATTGGAGGGTGCGACTGGAATGTGCGAGACAAACCGCATATATATTACAAAATTCTTCTCCATATTTTGGCTGGGGCATCTCTGAATAAACGAATGTCCTTATGTATCCAACTATATCACTCGGCAATTCGCGTATTATTATTGACATGTTTTATATTACATATTATATAACAAAAAATGAATTTGTTTGGTCAAAGCACAAATACGACATCGTCATCAACTACATCGTCATCTTCTTCTTCATTATCAACGGATGCTATAAGAGACGCACTACCAACAACCGCCTTTGGAGAATTGCGAACGGCCACTTTGTCGCCAGTATTACAAAATGTATTCACATATGGTATTAATACGCGTTTCTTTGACAAAACAGAAACAAACGGCGGGGTGGTATCAACTGCTAATTCAATGGCGGTTTTGACTACATCGGCCTCAGGTAATTCAACCGCACAGATTACGACTATTGAGCGAGCCAAATATAGAAGTGGTATGGGCTTAGTTGCTAGATTCTCCGCGTTGTTTCCTTCATCTACCACCGCGACTACCTTTAATTGCGATATCGGCATAGGCACACCAGCAGACAATTTGTGTTTCAGACAATCAAACTCGGGAATGTCTGTTGTAAGAACGGCAGGGAGTGTTGAAAATGTGGTTAGTCAATATGCGTGGAATGTTGATAAATGTAATAATACGGGAAACTTCCCCACGATTGATTTTACTAAATTGAACGTGTTTGAAATAGTCGTCCAATATCTGGGTAGCGGTCAAATTACATTCAAAATTGAAAACCCGCGCACTGGACGAATGGAAGTAATTCATTCAATTCAATACGCGAGCACTGCCACCACTCCATCATTGGATCAGGCGGCGTTTCCTATTTATGCGAAGGCGTATTCATCAACCCTTCAATCCGTTGTAATGAAAACGGCGAGTATGTTTTTGGCGGTTGAGGGGAATATTGATAGGACTATTGCTATAACCAATTCGTATGACAATGTCAAAACTATAGGAGCAACCGAGAATGCCATATTTACTATTAGAAACCGCGCCACATTCAACAGCAAAACGAATTATAACATAATCTACTTTGAGAATTTGTGTATAAGTAATTCAGACACTAAAACGTGTATTGCGAGAATTATTCTTAATACCACATTGGGAGGAATACCTTCTTATTCAAATTACGATACAAACACATCGTTAGCAGAGGTTGATACAGCGGGGACAACAAGAACAGGTGGAAGTGTGATATTTACATATGTGTTGTCTGGTGGTTCATCTATATACATTGATTTGTCTCAATATAATATCAAGATAGGGTCAGGTAAGACATTTACTATATCCGCGCAAAATACAAGCGGTGGAACCGCGAGCATTTACGCTTCATTGAACTGGATTGAAGACCAAATTTAAACAAAAAAAGAAGGTTTTATTTATAGCGAAATATTATATCATAGAATATTGTATTTGCGCATCAACTTTCTTTTCTATCTCTATTGACATTTTTTTTATGTATTCAAACCCCTTATCCTTGATTAACTTTTCTGTTATACGTGCGTGATTTTTCTTCAAATATATGTAAAACTGGTCAATATATGTAAAACTGGATAATGGTAGCAAATCCTGAGTTAGATGTAAGTCCTGTTTTATCCCCAGTAGAATAATACTTACAAAAGTTTTCAAGAGAAACAGATGAAGACATGTAAGCATCGCGAATACCCATAGTCGCTTGGAGATTGTTAATATACAATTCGGCACATCCGCGTTGAACGGCACCCAGAGTATCGGTGCTTCCTCCAAGTTCCATCTTCTGTTGTGGAGCATACCAATCACCAATACGGCACTGATACTGCTTATAAGGCATTTGAGCAGTTCCAAGGTTATCAATATTAGCATTGTCAGCGAGCACGTTTTGAGTAACGATATACAAGCACTGAGCACGAGCAACTGCCTTATTTACTTGAAGATTAAAATCATCGGAGGTGCCCGGATTCGCCTTTTGGTTGTAATATGTTTCATAAGTGTATGGAAGCCCATCCTTGCTTCCCATCTGTTCAAGAATATTTCTCTGGACGGCGGGAGCAAGAGAGAATGTCTCCAACATAACCACTGGATTTGATATGGTGAAAGTAAAAGCGGGACCATTAAAACCAGCAGGAATAGAAGAAGTTTTTCCATCACCACTTCCTATAATAGTCAATGCCTCCTGAGGTGGAGCAAATGTCAAGCGAAGTCTCATACCACTAACCAAAGAGGGAGGAATGAGAGTTTCTTCATTAAACACTCCCGAAAAGTAATGAAGAGGAATACAAACTTTCAAGTATTGGCCAGTCGCAACACTACCAGCAGTGGGGACATTGACAGCAAAATCAAGAACTGACTCATCAGAAGCATTAACATTAACACTGACTGATTCTCGTTGTCCCGCCATCTGTGCCTGCCGACGATAATCAAAAGGATAATGCCAAGGAAGAATATTTCGCACCATCTTGTTCAAATCTTCAATTCGTTCAAGTTCGCTACCATCCTTGCTTTCTAGCACAAATCTTTCAAAAATAGCAGTTGCTGGAGTGTTCTGGAAACCAATCGCACAATCAACATTATTTTTTCCATCAGTGGCCACCAACCCGTCTGCCTTAATATCAAACGACAAATAACAATTCTTTCCATAGACAAAATCAGTGCTTGCCTGTAATGTAAAAATCATTTCAGTCCCCGACGAACTGGTATAAGTCTGCTGATCGGAGAAGTTCTTCTTAAAGATGCTCCCCTGCTCAGTGAGTGCTAGATTTGCTGGCAACTCATACTTGAGGTTGTTGAGGGACATCAACTCCTCGGTGTTCTTCATGTCTTTGGTTTCACTCATGGTGGAAATACGTTTGCTTATATTATTGTTGAAAAAAAATAATTATTCTAAAAATTAATCAATTTATTCATCTGGCAAAAACACATTTTTTATTTTTCTTACATCCCCTTGTATTGATGTCAAAGCACCATCACGTGCTTCTTTGCTATCAAGTTGATACTCTCTAGATGTAGCATTCTTCACGGCCTTTTGTAAAAATTTCAAACTAGACACGGCAGTATCCAAATCAACAGCATCCGATGTTCCTTTATCGCTAATATCGGGCAACAGATTTTGTAAATTATACGTTGAAATTGGATACAAATTTGAATACTCTGTAAGATCTTGATTTACAAGAGGAGCGCCTTTGTCAGACCATAATTCAAAATGATTTAGCATCATACCATCACTCACTGGCCTGTTCGCTTCATTGAGATTATTAATAAACCCGCCAGACAATTATTAGAGGCACGCGTGTTTTTAATCATTATATATTTTATACATATAAAATATATTGTTAATTATCCTATTTTGTTTTCCTTCATAAATTAATTAAATGTACAATGTCTTGGTAAGTTTGAGAATTGATTGTTTGCTTATCAAGTTCTTCAAACTCCACGTCTGTTAGTCCTTCTGATTGTGGTTCCACTGGTGGTGCGGCGGGAGTTGTTTCTACTGGTAAAGCATTTGGAGGTGGTGCCGTGTTTGATACTGGATTCGGCTATAAATCGGGTGTTTTTCTGTTTAACGAAAGGTCGGCAGATTTAGATGAAGTAGTTTCTATCGGCGAGACATCGGCTGGGGCTTGTATTTTCTTTTTTCGTGGCGCTCTTGGTTTAAGTTGTGCGGGAATTTCTCCAGATTTAATCTTATCACTGATTTGAATTATGGATGTATATTCTGGCGAGCCTTTCTTTGGACAAAACATTCCTTGAATCCCATTCTGTTGGCAATAGATAGATATAATTATCGCCTGTAGGTATGGTGTGGTAAATAACTTGCTCATTGCTATATATATGTAAGTTTTTTTGTTTATTTTTTTAAGTGTAAAATAGTATCAAAATTTTTTCTAAATACTTGGCGTTTATCGGCAACCCTATTATTAATAAATAAAAACGAATAAGGGTCTGCTGTTGCGTGTCTAATCAACATATCCATTTCATTATCGCTTAAATACTGGCTTTCGTGTTACGTCTTTATTCGTTCAATCTCTGATCGCTTCACACCTGAAAATATAGCACTATAATGAGCATTTATCCTTACATTTCGCGGGATTTGCATGTATGATTGAGTGGTAATCCAAACGGATACCTTCGCGTGTGTGGAGGCAAAGGCTATTTCTTGTAAAACTTCGTGTTTAAGAAAATTACGAGATTGAGCAACATCATCACATATTATCAATATCTTTGGCGCTTTTTCATATCCCTTCGCTTCTATCTTGCTTTTTTGTTCGTCTAAGATTTTTCGTAATAGTTCTGGCCTATCTTCTCGTATAATGTGATCGTCTTTCAGTTTCAAAATGTCCGTAAGCATCTTAGAAGGAGATAAACAAAACATATAAATTTCGTCCCACCAACCTTTAAGCATGTTTGCTTATTGCCTAATAGATTAGCAACCATAACCGACTTGCCACTCCCAGTCGCTCCGCATATAATAAACAACCCCATTCCGGGGAGGATATTACCCTTTTGTATCGGCTTCTCTTTAACACTATCACGTTCGGAGTCAATTGCTTCAATTTGTAGCCCCTTTTTAAACTTCTGTTCCTTTTTTGGTAATTCAGTTATAATGGGTCGGCTAACTTGAAACTCATGTTCGTGTAATTGTTCAATTTTGCTTCCTTCTAGTGCCGTTCGTAAGAGTGTTTTTCTTGGTAATCTATTCGGTCTAAGTCCGCGCTTCATTTGTTATATTTAAGCACTAATAAAATAGTTTTGATTATGTCTGTGATTATCGTATTCAACACCCACGGCATAGGAGGATGAGCATAATTGTGGAAGAATGGAGAATACGGGCTTCCATAAGAATAGTCAGAGGGCGGGTTAATTAGCGGCTTAAAATCTTTCTTCTCCGCCCTTGTTTGTATCTGCGGTGGAATTTCCGCTTTGAAGTTTTTAACCAGCCTAGATCTAACGGACGGCATGCGGACTTTGTCAGAGGCTCGCTTATTCATAACCGCCCTGTTATAGCGGTTCATAATCATGTTGTTGTTAGTGTTGCCAAATTGAGTATTGTCATAAAGTTCATACATTGGCGCATCTAGCACGCGATCCTGCCGTTCCTTGTTTCCTTTAAGCAGTATGTTGTTTTTATTAGTTCCGATACCTCCATTCTGGTCAGATGGTGTAATGAAGCGAAACAGATTTGAAAGTTCCTTCTTTTGTTCTGCGGGCGATTTTCCCATAAGTTTATCTACAAAATCATCAATGGATCGCATAGAATCAACGAGTGCCTGATTTGGTGTCGTGGAAGGATCTGGGTCTGGATTTTCTTTATACTCTTTCAATGTAGCATCATCAACTATGGCTTTTTTCTCGTAAAATGGCAATCCCGCCTTAGTTCCGCTTTTATACACTCCTGTTTGGACTACATCATTCTCGGGGGCTTTCACATCCGCAGGTTCTTCACTATCATCTTGGGGTGGAACAGGCACGAGTCCTTTACTATTATATTGTGTTGGCTTTGACTTTGGCTCTGGTATCTCTGGCTCTGGTATCTCTGGCTCTGGTATCTTTTGCTCTGGCGGAGACTCTGGCATCTTTTGCTCTGGCGGTGGTAATTGTATTTTTTTTCACTAATGGTAGCGCGGTTTTTTTCATTTCGTTAAAGAGAGTTTTTCCTGTTTTCGCATCATTAGATGAATAAGCACGTATCGCTTTATTGTACAAGTCTCTAACTTTACCAATTTCTCCTTCATCTTTTATTTCGGTTTTGTATTTATTATATTCTGATTTTAACTCTGTAATACCCTGTCTTGCTATTTTTCTCTCTTTTGGATCATCAATTGTCGCGATCTTTTTTGCTACAAGATACTCTCTAAATTGTTTCCTTTGCTCTATTGTAAGTTTAGATTTATGTTCATCCTTGATTACATTAAGTAATGTGTCTCGTAGAGTATTTAGTTGTGGCATTTTTATACCAGTGTTTCTGGTCGCATGCGATTCAATAGCCTTAATACTTTTCCTTTCCATTCATCAGGTTTTATTTTTGCTTTGGTTGAAGCCCCATTAATAACTTGAATGTATTGTTCTCTTATTTTCTGAGCAGTTTGTTCGTCTAAACCTTCAAGTATTGAGTCAATAGCACCCACCATGTGCTTTCGCGCTTGTTGGTCGTATTTAATTTCGGCTGGAGTGGTCATTTTTTCCGATGTTATATTAATATTATTATTATTATTTTCGATTTTTATTGTTTCCGACGGACTAGACGATATGGTTAAACTGGGCGATGCTAATGGTTTAAGCGAACTAGACGACGCGGGTTTGGATGCGGATGCGGATGCAGGTACGGGTGTGGTTAAACCGGGAGATGGTGATGGTTTAGGCAAGGTCGGTGATGGTATTGATTTGGGCGGTGGCGATAATGTTTGAAGTTGTGTAGGGTTTGCTATTATCCTTTCACTCGCGGAATAAGAGTTGGTAATATTTTTGAGAATATTGTCAATTTGGAGGGGAGTATCTTTTTCGTTGGATACTTGTATTAATTCGTTATTTTCCTGTTCGACTTCAATATTTGAGGCTTTTGACAAGTCTTCATTTTTTTTTATCAATTTCGGATAATATGTAGAACTTACTTTGGTGGCATATTCGTGCCAATCTCCAAAGAAATCTTTGTAATCCATTTCAGCCTTTTGTTTATTGATATTTACTTTAATGACAAAATCACCATTATCATCAAAATAACCAACGTCTGCTAAATATTTATCATACTTAACCATGAGCGCATCAACCATTGTTTTTACTTTTTTGTATTTTTCGGGATTGTCATACATAGTATATGCCATTTCAAAAGGCGCCGTGAAAGCACGTTTCCCTTGAATAGCATAAGCAAATATCGCATATTTTCCGTTTGATTTTAATTCTCTCCATACGCGATTTATGTGATTCGTGCTTGCGCCACCCACCATCCGCCGTGTCGTTGTTCCACCAAAAACAGATGGAAGTTTTGTGGCCATATATTTGAGAACTTCTGTGGACGTTTTCCATTCTCGCATCATTAATGCTATTTCTCCCATCAACGAGTGGTCTTTGTTTAAAGGCCGCCGAATAATCTTATTTAACTTAAGCATTTCCCATATAAATTTTGCCATAGCCTGACTACCTATAACCATTTCGCTTAGTATTGCGTGAGGAGCATTATGATTGTTTCTTGCTTTATCTACATTTGCTATGTACATTAAATCCGCTTGATGTCTGACTATCTCGTCTGACGACATATACATAAGATCATGCCTAACTGCTTCATAATCAATTCTATTTACTGGTAAATGAAACGATTTAGTGCCCATTCTGCCATTATAACTTAGCGCGAAACGATCTCTCATATTCGTCCCTTTGCCATTGAAATTGTAGCCCGGAATGTGCCATTCTTCTTCTTTATACACTTCATACGGGCTAACATCGGCGATTTTTTTTTGTTTAGACATTTTATCCGCAGTATAATATAAATCTTATATTATACGTAATATATAACATGGACGATAATAAAAAAGAAAAAAGCAAAGACGAGCAACAACTTGAAGAGTTGGAAAGGCTAGGGAAGGAAATCGACCAAATCCGCATCACTCAGAACTTAGTGAATAGAAACCCCAATATTTTTAGAAAACCTGAAAATATACTTTACCGCTTACCGCTATCAGATAAGCAACGAGAGGCGATTTATAATAATATAATTAAAGAGAAAGATAATATATAATGGGGCTACGAGAGAAAGCCTTGTCATTGGGCGCGACAGACTTTGGCGAGAGTAAAGTGAAAGGAAAAAAGTATTATGTCGTCTATAACGGCCGTCGCATCAACTTTGGCGCATCTGGTTATTCAGATTATACCAAACATCAAGACGAGGACAGACGGGAAAGTTATCGCGCCAGACATCAAGCAATTAAAACAAAGGATGGAAAGCCCGCATATTTAAACAAAAACCAACCCGCATATTGGGCTTATCACTTACTTTGGTAAATTATGGATAGTATAATATATGTTATTAATATTGTGTTTTGTGTGCTCGGTTATGTCGCGGACTGCCTGCGACTTTTACTCTCGGGTAAGCGAAAAAAAGAATGAGAGTTGTGCTTATTGTATAAAGCAAGGTATTGAAACAAAATTTAAATGTGTGTATAAGCCA
>WBZZ01003584.1:0-2500 GCA_019918135.1 Paulinella micropora
AGGGGGAGCAACGGATAATTTATTAATTAATAATAGTATTTAGTCATACCGGTCCACCCAATGACAATTACCTATTTTTACCTATATCACTCTAAGTGTAACGGTGAATTTAATGCTTTGGCGGTCTGGGGTTGTGGTGGTTAGTGACGTGTCATTAATATTCAAATATCTAAGTAAAAGTAACGTTCCGAACCCTCTCATCCATTGCAAGTTACCGTTGAATTGCACTAATTTGACTTATGATTCTGATTGTCAATGTGAATTTGATTGTTGACTTTGACACTTACTATCCTAAGCTGTATTAGTAATACTTCCTGGCTCCGGCAACAAATTTTCATAGCATGATTACTTTCCAGAGCATTTTCCACTTGACAGTGATCAACCTCAAAAATTTATTTAAAATACCTTTGCTTTTCACTGAAATTTTTTAACTACCTCATTCTTTGACGTCCTTTTTATCAAGATCTCCTGGAACTCTGTTGTTTCTTCTTTCTTTTCTTTCGGACTGACGGACCGAGGGGGGGGGGGGGGGGGGCGGGGCGGGGTGCTACAGCCGACTAACCGACTTACCTGCATGCTGCGTCTCGTCTTGTGCCACTGGTAGTCGTGGTCTCCGACGTCAGCCATAGCCTAAATTGAGTAGCGCGAGGGACAGGGCGCGAACCATACGATGGAAGGAGTAGCTGTAGCGGGGTATTTGCAAAGCCTGGCACAGTTGACAAACAAAATTAAGAACAATACACTGTGGCAGAACATGCTTTTTTCTTCAGATACTTGCAGTCCGCAGCGGCGTGAGTGTGCGCGCCAGAGGGAGAGGCACTAGCTCTGACGAGAGGCACTAGCTCTGACGGAAGATAGCACAAGCAGGAGGCAGGCACCATCGGCCGGCTGCTTGTCTGGCATGATCGGACTCATAGGCGCTACCGGCGGGTCGCTATCCAGGCATGTGGCACGAGGTAAGGAGCAGCACAGCTGGATGTGCACAAGGTATGATAGCAGCAGAGCACAGCTGGACGCTCCTGCAGCCCACACACACACACACACACACACACACGCACGCACGCGCGGCGCGCCCACACATACACACACACACACACACAGACACACACATGCATACACACATACACGCACACCCTCGCTCACACACACACACAGACACACCCACACAATACATACATACATATGTACACATTCCTGGTCTGGCTCTGGTTTCCGGCAAGGCCGGACCAACGCATCGGCTAAAGCCCTCGAGTCCCCGTCCTGCACCTGTTCAGAGGCCAGTGCAGGTGCTCGCGCGATGCACGCGTGCGCTTTACAGCTGTTCCTGCTGCCCTGCGAACGGCAGGCGACCGGGCAAGGTCCGCAAGCTCCCTTCGCCAGGTTTCCGATGTTGCGATGCTTCCTGTTGGTCCGGGCCTGCGCGCTGGTCGTCGTCTCAAATCTCATTCTAGCCAACCACAGAGCAAGCAACAGTCTTTACAACAAAAAAACTGAACATACAGAGGAATTATATATATAATTAAGTCTATACAGAATACAATAATGTATGTCTTGTATGTATGTCTTGCATGCATGTATTGTATGTATGTATGTATTGTGTTTGTGTGTGTGTTTGTGTGTTTGTGTTTGGGTCTGTGTGTTTGTGTTTGTGTTTATGAGTGTGTGTGCGTGTGCGTGTGTGTGTGTGTATGTATTATTTAATATGTGTGTATGTGTATTCTGCATGTATGTATGTATGGTGTGTGTCTGTATTTGGTGGTGTTTGTGTTTGTGTGTGTGTGAGTGTGAGTGTGAGTGTGTGTGTGTGTGTGTGTGTGTGTGGGCTTAAGTGTGTGTGTGTGTGTGTGTGTGTGTTGGTGTTTGTGTGTGTGTGTGTGTGTGTTTGTGTTTGTGTGTGTGTGTGTGTGGGTGCGAGCGTGTGTGTGTCTGTGTGTGTGTGTGTGTGTGTGTGTGTGTGTGTGTCTAGGTGTTTGTGTAAGTGTGTGCATGTATCTACTTAACATATGTACGCATGTTATGTGGGTATGTATGTCTTCTAGTGTGTATGTGCGTCGGTGTCTGTAGGCGTGAGTGTGTGCGTGTGTGTGTTGGTGTGCTTGTGTTTGTCTTCGTGTTTTTCTTTGTTTTGTGTGTAGTGTCTTCGTATGTGAGTGTGTATGTATGCATTATTTGTGTGTTGGTATGTTTGTGTGTTTGTGTATGTGTATGTCCGTGACCGAAAGCACGGATCCAAACGAGTGATGGATGGGCTTTGCTGGGATCCCTGGTAGGCACTAATATACCTAGACGAAGCTTACCAAACAACAGTATGAACTACATGGGTCGCTAACAAGCCAATTTAAATTTTAAAAAAATTAAAAAAAACTTCTTGCTTCTGATTTCTTTTTCCACACTGCGACTTCTTTTACTTAGAACAACCTTGATCATTCTAGGCAAGATAAATGAAACTTAATACGAAATCAGAAGCACGATTGGAATGTCATCTAGATGAAAAAACAGC
>WBZZ01003584.1:7500-12500 GCA_019918135.1 Paulinella micropora
AAGAGTAAGTCGGTAATATAACCAAACACAGTCCTCAAAAAAGATAATGATGTCTCGTTATATTAGCTCAAGGACGCAAAGACAAAAAGCAGCCAAAAGACCAGGATCAAATTGGCATTTCAGACGTGTCCGGCCAGACGAAATCTATAAATAAGTTTTTTACCTGATAATTCGGGGTGATGTCCACAGTACCCCTCCCAGTTTTTTATGGCGGAACTTCGTTTCCGACATAATACGCTTTGAACTGATTTCTTTTCTGACTAAGATTCGTTTAGAGTTATGTATGAAGATACATCAACCCACGTATTAGCCGTTATAAAACAACAATGATACTTGCCCCGGTACCAATCGTATATATACTCTAGCACATTCAGTATCTATATTAAAATCTTCCTCTTTCTTCTGTCGATAAGATATTTGTGCAGTATGTCCAAGTATAACGTTTTATGGTTGAGTAATAATGTAATGTCGCCATTTCCATATATATGTAATAACCGGTCGTCGGTTTCCATAAATACATTTACTTTTTGTGAAGACATACCCTTGTATAAATCGGTATCATTTAATATAGTGTCAGGTGATCAAGTCTGACGACTATATCCGAAGTTGGGTTGAGTGCGCCCTAACCTTGCGATATGCCGATACAAGTAGAGATCGATGGAATCCGGTGTAGCAGTTCATGTTATTAAAATATATCAGTTCTTGATTAGACTGTAGAGTCTTTAATGAGATCATCATTCTGGTACTAATGCGGGTCGTATCCAGGAAACACCATCGCTCACTCAAATAGCGATCCCGTAACGGTGCTGTTTCGTGGCAGTCTCGTCTGTCTCTGCCGAAGCAAGAGAATAGAATGCCTATTTTTTGTCAGCTGTGTCTTGTTAATCTCTAGAAGAATGAATGCTGTAGTAGCTTTAATATCTAAGTAAGGTTGTCGGGACGATATTGGATCAATGCTATGTTCGCAATCGATCAGGTCCACAATACTTCTAGAGAAAAAAAATACTTACTATAGACGCCGTTTACGCGCGTGGACTCCTTTACCTGGTGGGGGACCTCCAACCAAAGTTAAGTCTAAGGTAGACTGTTCGAGGACGTCCCAAATTTTGTGAGGGATTGCGCCTTGTGCCAAGTCAAAAGGAATGTCCAGCACCCCTCGTGGTAGTGCTTGTATGGTCCACGCGGTATGATCTTTATCTGTGGGAGATATGGTATCATCCCATGTCTCAAGTTTCTTGGCGTCTTTATATACTGGAAGGTATTGTCTTACTTTAGGATCTTCCACTGGATCCAGACTCCTCCAGAAATGTAAGACTGGTTGTATTATTTGTGCCGCAGTCGAAATTCGATTCGATCGCGTGTGGCGTTTGTGAGGTACTGCCATGACTCTCATGAGATATAAATCTGAGAGCGTGTCATCGGCTACGTGTTGAGCCGCAGGCCTCACCAAGTAGTGCGGGTCTGAGTCCCCGCCGCACTTTTGCGGTCGGTGGCCCGCTTGTTCTCCAGCTCAGCCTCCTCCTTCTCCGCAATTGGTGCCCTGTAGGCATCCCGTTCCGAGATATCCTCCTGACGGATTGGTGGGACCTCTTTAAAGTCAGCCTCCATCCGTTTGAGTGCTTGATCAACGACTCATCTTCAAGTAGGAAGGGATCATACTTAATCAGCCTTCGTACATTGACTATTTGAACTTTTCCTCTGCCCCTGATTTTATAATTCAAAGGCCCCATCTGTTCCATGATCTGGTATGGTCCTTTCCAGTGGATGAACAGCTTCGAGCTGACTCCCTGAGGAACCTGAGGATGATACAGTAGTACAATATCCCCGACCTGAAATCTGACTTGATCCAGGTGTGCCTGCCTGACACCTTCAGCATCAGTCTTCCTGCGCTCCGCCTCCCTATGCGCCTGTACTATTTGCTCCGCCTCCATTTTCGCCCGAAGTCTCACCCCAAACAGCTCATCCTGATCTGCCCATGAATCTTTTGGGTGCAGCAGTGAAGCTGGGATGGCGGGCTCACGCCCATATACCAATTGGTATGGCGAGACGGAACCTTTTGAACCACCTAACGCTGTAGAGGGTAGGCAATTCATAGCAAAGGCAAACGAGGATGCTGCCTCCACCCATGCCTTTTGGTTCTCCTTCTTCATACAATACATCTTCAGCGCGGCCTTGAGGGGTCTATGCACCCGCTCTATCTTGCCGTTCGCTCTGGGGTTATAGGCGGTGGCATATTGCCATTTCATGCCGTAATATGCAGATAGCTTGTCGATGACTTCATTATTAAAGTCAGAGCCTCGATCTAAGCATATTTTTCTCTGCACCCCAATCTGTGAGATGATCCTGTCAATCGACGCCTTGGCTGTTGTTTCTCCAGTAACGTCTTTGACTGGGACCACCCATACATAGTTGGTGGCTCTGTCTATGGCAGTTAGAAGGTATCTGTAACCTTCCGTCGTGACCGGGAAAGGTCCTGCATGATCAGTGTGTAAGAACTCGAACATTCCTAAGTGTAAAGGAAAAGTCCCGATCAGGCCAAAATTCGCATTCAATGGTGTGTTGGATGTCTTGCATGGGATGCATGCATTGACATGTTCATCAATATTCTCCTTCATCTTCTTCCACCAGAATCGTCTCGAAATGAACATATGCGTTCTTTGTCGGCCCGGGTGCGCCAGTAGTGGGCAGTTATGAGCAGCGACAAAAATGATGTGTCTGAGTTTCTCAGGAACCCAGAGCGTCCATTTGTCTGGTTGTGATGCATAGCGCCCGTGTTGGCCTTTGTACCACAAGAGACAGTCTCTCCACCCCATCTCCTTCTGTTGCTCCTTAATCTCCTTCGTCATTTTCAGCTCGTTCGGGTTCTTGTATAGCTGTATTAGCTCTTTGAACTCCAGATCGAGAGCCTGTTGCTGTCTCCATGCAGTGGTCTATGTGGATAGTCCCATCCTCTAGCTGCACTCCTATCCTCTCAGGGTTTTCGTCTAACTCCTCCTTGTTCTCCTGCGGGGGTTCCGCATATGCTTCTTGCTTAATCTCTTCTTGTTTTATCTCCGCCTTCATATTCTCATATGCTTCATAGGACCACTCAGCATCCTCGAGGACATGTGCTGTACAACATATCCCATGATCCGGACCTTGCGGGCTATGACGTAGACCCGATCGATTATATCGGACCCCTCTCGCCATCTGCATCGACTCGATATGATGCACTTCGTATGTGCAGTCTGGGGATAGATCCTCCATTTCTGCTGATGTTAGGAGAGCTGCCACTTTTGAGTGAAACTCTAGCCTGGAGAGGCTGTCAGCGACAACATTTCGCTTGCCGGGTAGATGGACCATTGTAAAATTGAAACATGACAAGAATGCCTGCCATCTCGCTAGACGGCCAGTCTGTTCATGATTCATCAGCCCTAGTAAATTCTGGTGATCAGTCCTTACTATAAACTGAGGTCCACCCCATAAATACTCTCTCAACCGTTTGAGGGCCCAGACCACCGCCAGTGCCTCTCTCTGTCTCGTACAATACTTTCGCTCCGCCGAGCACAACTTTCTACTTATAAACATGATCGGGCGCAACTTTTTCTCCTCATCTTCCTGTTGTAAGACTGCGCCGATCGCGAACTTTGATGCGTCTGTGTCGACTACGAATTCCTTCGAAAAGTCGGGCATCATCAGCACGAGTCCGCCATCCTTCGGATCTTTGTAGATGAGATCTTTGAGCGTGTTGTACGCTTCTAAGGCTTCATCATCCCACTTCTCAAAATCACCGAAGTCGATCATTCTCTCCAACTTAGCCCGAGCTGCACCCCAATTGGGTATGAACTGGCTGTAATATTGCGACATCGCAAGAAATGAGTGCAGCTCTGTGCGATTCTTCGGCCTCTGCCGGCTCATGATCTCCTCCCTCTTCTCTTTGGATATCGAGATTCTATTGTAAGAGATTTCGTACCCCAAATATGTCACGCTTGTCTTTGCGAGTTGACATTTCTTCAAATTACGTTTCAGGCCAAATAGTTTGATACGCCTGAAAATGTCTGTTAGATGGTCGATGTGCTCTTCCATCGTATTGGAGTACACGATAATGTCATCGATGTAACAAAATGCGTACTCTCCCGCCTTCTGTCCTCTTCTCCTCATGAAACCTCCCTCTGTCTGGTCATCATATTTGCTACTCAGCATGCTTTGCATCGCTTTCTGAAAGAGTCCCGGGGCCTGTTTGAGTCCCATCGGAAGTACTTTCCACTGATATATCTCCATTCCTACTACAAATGCAGTCAGCCATCTGGACTTTTCATCCAGTGGAATTTGTCAGAAGCAATTCTTCAGATCAATGGCTGAGTATAGCTTGGCGTTCCGCAATACTCGCCTTCCTTCTTCAAGAGTAGGTAATGGATTTCGTTCCTCCTCTAAAATTTTATTGACGCGGGCATAGTTAACCGTTAAGCGCCATTCTCCTCCCGGTTTAGGCACCAGTCTCGGTTGGGAAACTATTGGAGATGTCGATCTCTCAATGAAATCCTCATCGAGTAACTGCAGTGCTTGTTCTTCTGCGATCTTTGCTTCATGTATACTCAGATTTGCCCGTCGTGGCGCCGGGGAAGGCTCAGCACCTGGTATTTTACAAATAACCGCAGTGAAGTCTTCCAGCTTGACATCTCCCGCTTGAGGGGGGTCAAAAATCATTTTGTTCGCCTTCAATCTCTCTTTCAAAACCTCTTTCTCCTTCTCCGTACCTGCTCCTCCTGCCAATTTCTCGTCTATCGCCGCCTTAAACTCCTCCTCTGACATTCTCTTGTGATGCTTGAGGGGTGCTCTGTCCTCCTCCAAGCCCAACTCTTCTTCTGATATATCGTCCATTCCCGTTTTTTCATATGTGGCAGTGTCTGGTTCGTCGTCCTCCGCCAGACCTACCAACATATCTATTAATATCGCATATTGCAACGGAGCTTTTCGGGTGTAGAAACCATCGAAGCATGTGAATGCTTGAGGAATCAATT
>WBZZ01003584.1:17500-20000 GCA_019918135.1 Paulinella micropora
AACATACCGCTCCGTCTGGACCAGTATTTTCATTGAACATACCGGTCCGTCTGGAATTTGGAACTGCCCTTGCGGGGGTGTCATTAGAGCTTATCGTCAATTCTTCGTACTCCCCTCACGGGTGAGACGATGGAGGCGCATGTGCAGAAATGCATCAGCCATTGACAGAGAAGCACTATTATTATTATTATTATTATTATTATTATTATTATTATTATTATTATTATTATTATTATTATTATTATTATTATTATTATTATTACTATCATTATTATTATTGTTATTGTTATTATTATTATCACTGAAAGGTGTTGGTCAAGGGGGCGGGGGGTTTGAGGGGAGGGGGAAAATGAAAATTGTGTACCCTAGCCACCCCCACCCACCATTTCCGCACCCCTGTCGGAATAAATCATGATTTGTCGGAACGAGGAGGAGTTCCGAGCTCATATTTGCAGGGTGGTTAGCCCCAGACTGGATCTTGATGCTGATATGATTTTTTTGGAATTCACGCAAATATTTGCGCTAGGGAGTGTCCTGAATGCCAAAGTTCCTTCTTTTTTCGCACCCCAATCGGAATAAATCATGGTTTGTGTGAACCAGGAGGAGTTGGGAGCTCATATTGACAGGGTGGCTAGCCCCAGACGCGATGTTGATGCTGATATAATTTCTTTGGAATTCACGCAAATATTTGCGTTAGGGAGTGTCCTGAATGCCAGATTTCCTTGTTTTTGGGCCTATTTTCTGCACCCTCGTCGGAATATAAATCATGGTTTGTGTGAACCAGGAAGATTTGGGAGCTCATATTGACAGGGTGGCTAGCCCCAGACTCAATGTTGATGGTGATATAGTTTCTTTGGAATTATCGCAAATATTTGCGCGATGGGAGTGTCCTGAATGCCAAAATTCCCTGGGTTTGTTGTTGTTGTTGTTGTTGTTGTTGTTGTTGTTGTTGCCTATTTTCTGCTCTCCCATCGGAATAAATCATGGTTTGTGTGAACCAGGAGGAGTTGGGAGCTCATATTGGCAGGGTGGCTAGCCCCAGACTCGATGTTGATGCTGATATAATTTTTTTGGAATACACGCAAATGTTTGCGTTAGGGGAGTGTCCTGAATGCCATATTCCTTGTTTTTGGCAGTACTTGCCGGTGCCTCCGGCGATTGAACGTACGCTGTCGAAGGGAAAGGGGGGGTCCGGGGGGCCTTCCCCCGGGACCCCAAGCCCTGTGATTGTACGTACCCGTTCTGGTCGCGGGTGGCACCCACACCTAAAAATTGAGGTTTTTAGCCACCAGTCACCCTTTGCGGCACCTCCGGCAATTCAACGTACCCTGTCGAAGGGAAAGGGGGCGGGAGGCGGGGGGGGGGGGGGGGGGTCCGGGGGGGCCCTCCAAGAAGTGATAAGAAGTGGGGCTGGCGGGGTTTGGTGCGCGAAGCGCACCGGTAAACCATCCTTTCAGGTGTTGGCGCAGCCCCTAGTTATTATTATTATTATTGTTATTGTTATTATTATTATTATTATTATTATTATTATTATTATTATTATTATTATTATTATTATTATTATTATTATTATTATTATTATTATTATTATTATTATTATTATTATTATTATTATTATTATTATTATTCAGCCCAATGGCCTCAAGGCGTTAAACTGTGACGCCAACTCATAACCCTTTGGTGGTAGATGCTGGGGAGGAGGGTCGTTGCGCGCGTAAAAGATCTTAAACTCCGCATATGCTGGTTGATAGCCCAGGACCCAGCAGACACCAAATTGTTATGGGTGGGGTTTCGAGGCAGCTCTAGCAACCGCGCTTGGTGTATGCACTTGCACATTCGGTGACGTCTTGCAAGAGGTTGCTGGGACTGCGGAATAACCTCGGCTTAGTGCAGTCTTGCCCTCAGGAGCTCCATCGGTGGCCCCGATCATCAGGCGAGAGACTGACACGGGGGGGTGGAGAACCTCGAACAAGGGTATTGGAGGCTTATGTCCGTTGAGGATATGCCATTAGCTGCATCAGTACGCCTCAGATGTAGTATTATTATTACTATTATTATTATTTTGGACACCGTGATAGCCCAGTGGTCAAGTTCTACCATCTGGGCCCTGTCGCCAGTTCGATTCCCGTCGGTGCCACCAGTATTTTCATTGAACATACCGGTCACCAGTATTTTCATTGAACATACCGGTCCGTCTGGAAGTGTTGGAACTGCCCTTGCGGGGATGTCATTACAGCCTATCGTCAATTCTTCGTACTCCCCTCACGGGTGAGACGATGGAGGCGCATGTGCAGAAATGCATCAGCCATTGACAGAGAAGCACTATTATTATTATTATTATTATTATTATTATTATTATTATTATTATTATTATTATTATTATTATTATTATTATTATTATTATTCAGCCCAATGGCCTCAAGGCGTTAAACTGTGACGCCAACTCATAACCCTTTGGTGCTAGATGCTGGGGAGGAGGGTCGTTGCGCGCGTAAAAGAT
>WBZZ01003584.1:25000-42500 GCA_019918135.1 Paulinella micropora
CATGAAAAATTTACTAAATGTTATACATTCGTCGAAGGTCGGCTTCATGTCAAAGGTGGCATCAACCGCGGTGCCTAGGTCCTTCCTGACCTCAGAAAACTTGTCAAAAGGTATGTTGCCACTTAGCAAACCTTTGGACTTAAGCTTTTGCAACACTGTTTGACTAATGCTATCATTGTCCGCAAAGAGAAGAAGAGAGAAGTTGTTTTTGCGGCTCACTATTTTTACCTCTTATTGTATGTGACAAGTCATAGTTCTTCTCCGCCCATCTCCACCACTCCTTGCACACAAAGTCTACCTCTACCCCTGCCCTATCCGCAAGGTGTTGTGCAAAAGCATCCTGCATGACTCTCACGTCTGCTCTTATATTTCTCTTTCCTCTCTCGTTCAACTCACTGTATGCTTTCTTCATCTTGGGGGCGTATGACAACACCCCCACATGTTTGTTAGTTTCAAACTGAACAAAATTACTACCAGCAAGTGGAGAAGTGATATGACGTGTGACTTGTAATGACGGTTTGGTGTGTATGTGTGAAGGTTGAGGTGAGAGAATTGAAAGGTGTGTGCGTATGTCAGCAGGGTCAAAGGGTGAGGAGTCATCTACATTAAATCTTCTAGCTAGTGTGCGGGAGGAGTCGTCTACACTTCTGGCTGGTCTCCCCCTCACAGGCGTGAATGGTTCCTGCCACAAGCAAGCGAAAATATGTACAAACACCCACATAAGCTTACACCTTACCAGCAGACAAAGGCAGGAAAACAAGCCGTACCTGCAGAAAGCAATGCATAAATGCAAACATAATGCACAGAAGACATACATAAACATGTTTCCATGAAATGAAATGAAAACTGACCATGACAGTGGCCTCCAGCTTGTCATCGTTCCGAGCACCAGCGATGATGACAGAAGGGCCCCGTTGTTGCAACTCGACTGCTATACCTTTGGCCTCCAGCTCAGCAACTATAGAGGGGAAACAAGAGAAGACACATAAGCAATACATTACAGCTGTTACATGCAAGAAAAATAGATCACACACAACACACACACACTCTACTCCCACACAGTTCCAACATACAAACAGAAACAGAAACACACACAAAACAGATGGAAACAGCATGCAGGCACTCACCTAATTGTCTCTGAACATTTCTGGAGGCAGTCTGAATCATTCTGCTACATAACAGGCACAGAAAATATGATGTATGTATACTAAACAAACGAAAACAAGCACTAAAATTCAAAGAAATTGGTGTTAAGAAAAAGGGGCTTACTTCTGTTGTAGGTGTGCTGCTTTTACAGCGGATAGAGATTTTTGCTGGGCAAGCAGTGCTCTACCCGCTGCTGTCTTTTTTTCATTTTTTTGTAGGTAGGATCGCTTGATAGGAGCCTTTTGGTTCAACCTTGTCTTTTTTTTCACCATCGATTTTCGCCAAGTCGAAATTTATTGCAGCTTTTTCCGCTACTGATGGCATTTTGTGTTATGAAATGCCGCATATGCTAACGGGCCCGCGGCACCAGTTTCATGTCGGAGGTCCATCTGTTCACAGCGAGTGTGTGTTCAAACCACGTTGTTTCAAGCAAAAGCAAGCATGACACAAGTGTTTTCATCAGAAAACTTGGTCTGCGGCTTTCTTGAAATCCTTATTATCTACTTCAATTTTCACATTTCACGACATAGCAAATATGGTGTTTTTAACTGAAAAATGCTCTTTGCATGATGCACTCTGCACTCAATTTTACGCACAAGTGCACAAATAAATTCAAATGTTATGTTAAGCAATCCTGCCAGAGGGTTTTTGCAGAGATGTACGGTATAAAACAAAAACCAGGAAAACATTGGTCGAAAACTAGTTTTGTCGAGATTCAGAACATACCCCCAGATCACAGCAATAGCTTATATGAACTGAAAAACTAAACATGCCGCAGACCATTCCTACTAAAAACATTGAATTCTGCGCAGACAGCATCTCAAAATCTTGAATATTGAATGAGATTACTCGCTGCGAAATATTTAATGATTCTACCGACCACTAGAACCTACATATGAAGAAAACTTATGGAAACCGTGGTTATAGGTTGCCATTTGTTGTAGAAACGATAAAAAAAGCTAATCCACTAATTTATTACCAATGTACTACTAGTGCGGCTGACTTGACTTAGAAAAGTTGGTGTGACATGTTAATATTAGAAGTCACTACTAGTTATGGATGAAAAAATGAAAAGACATTGATTAAAACGGTGGTTATATGCTGCCATTTGTTGTAGAAACGATAAATAAAGCTAATCCACTGATTTATTACCAACATACTTCTAGTGCGGCTGACCTGACTTAGGAAAGTCGGAGCGGGGGAAAGGGTGGGGGGGGGGGGGGGAGGAGGGGGGGGGGCCAAAAATCACTACATGCAAGCAGTGAAAATCTCAGGGAATTGCGCAGAAAGGCTGATTTCAAGCGCATCTATTGTGCGAACCAGCCATAAATAAGCTAAAACAAACCTTTTTCTGCTTTAAGCAGGGGGTGTGGTGGTGGGGGGGTGGGGGGGAGCGCAAAAATCACTAAGTACAAGCCTTGAAAATATCGGAGCATTGCGCAGAAAGACTGATTTTCAAGTGCATTTATTGTAGGAACCATAAACAAAGCTAAAATAAACCCTTTTCTGCTATACGAGGTGAGACGGAGGAGAATGGTGGAAGGAGTGGAAGAAGATGAGGAAACGAGTTATTGGGAAAAGCATTTACCGACGAGGAGGGGGTCCCGCATGCGGAGATATTTGGAGCAGGGGAAATACAAGTTGCGAGAGATATATATGAAAAAGTAGTTCGGAGGTGGAAGAGTTACGAGAAGAAGAGGAAGGAAGTCGTGGCTTTGGAAGCGGGAGGGGAAGCAAGTGCGGAGAGGTTGACGGAACTAAGGGCGGAGGTGGACAGTGAGTGGGAGTGTTTCGCAACTTTGGAAGACATGGCTCGTCAGCGGCGTAAAAAGTTCTTGAAGACCCAATTCGAGCAGGATATGTTGATACTCGACAGTTTGGGTTTTGAATTGGATGAGGAGGCGGAGGTGGCGAGAGCTCGGAAGAGACAGAGAGGAAGATAAATACATGGAGGGACATACGTGGGTACCTACTATGCTAGGTATGGAGAAGGGGAGTGAAGAAGCGAAGGAGGCATTGGAGGAAGAGGACGAAGAAGGTGGGGCGACAAGTGAAGAGACAGAGGAGAAGGAGGACTCTAGGGACGGGGACGACGGGGACATGTTGTCGTTTTGGGTATCTAAGGGGGAAGAGGAATATCTTATAACGCGGGAGCGGGTTCAGAACGAGGTTCCTAATACGGCAATGCATTTTCACGAGACAAGGGATCTAAGACAGGCAGAGGAGGCCTATGTTAGGGCGATGGTAGAGTGGGAGCCGTATCTGAGGAACGAAGAACGGGAAATGATGGAAGAGGAAGATAGGAAGGAGGAGAGGAGAAGGAAGAGAAGGAGGAAAGATCTGCGGCAGACACAAGACATAGTATCTCCTGTCACTACTTTAGGACGGAATACGGCATCGGATCAGCAAACGGGAAATAAGAAAGGGGATACCGGAGGAGGAAAAGAAGTTGGCACAGATAGGGGGAGTGGAATATAAGATGGATGAGGAGGCTCAACGGTTTGTAGAGGAAATGGGATATCAGTGGGGTGAACGGGTGGGAGCGATTATGGACACGGATCGGGTTCGAAAGGATGCGAGGTGGATGGCGATTAGAGCAATATGGGAATTACAATATCGTTGGTATAACAACAACGAGCCCGGTTTGTGGAGGGTGTTTGCCATGACAGATGCAGTACCAATATAGTTTCATGGCTGTGTTGACCAAAGTACAGGGAAAATGGACGGCAGAGAGGATTCATACGGCATGGGCATGTGCAAAAGGAAAGGTGAAACACGCGAAGAAGTGGGTGAAGGTTTTGAAGGACCGGGTGGAGGACAGCTGGAGGATGTTTGTGGGACCACTACGGATCAGGAGTATTATAGAAAGGGTGGAGAAAACCACACCGGACAAGGATTGGGACAGTCACGAAACACGGGCATGGATTAAGACTTTAGAAAAAGAGCGGGAGCAACAGAGACGGGAGGAGAAGGAACGGAATAATGCAGTGAACGATCAGGATGAGGCATCTGACAGCGAGATGGAGAGGACGGAGGAGGAACCAAGGAATGAGGAGTGGATCGGGAGACTGGAGACGGGTGAGGCATCTGACAGGGAGGTAGAGAAGACGGAGGAGGAATCGAGGAAGGAGGGGGGCATCGAGAAGCTGGAGACGGGAGCGGAAGTGGTAGAGTGGATGCACGGCCTCTCCAAGGAGATGTGGGACGAGTGCATGCGGGAAGAGATATAAAAGCGGAAGGGAAGGGAAAAGAGACAGAGCGTAAATACGGATAACGTTGACCTCACAGAAAACAAAACAAAAAGGAAAACAAACGGTGATATAACGGTGGAACAATACAGGAACGGGAAACGCGGACTTGGGGGTCAGGAGAGGATATAAAGTGAGCAGATATAATAACTCCACGGGAACATGTATATATAGGGATCACGGTTTCAATTATAATATACTTTATACTTTAGAATTCGAGATGGAGGCACAACCTGGGGCACCGGAGTTCAGAGACGACGAGGACGTGGGATGGACAGGACCGACCATTCGCACGATACCGTTTACACCGGCGAGCCAACGGGAGGACCCAATGCGGGACACGGAGGCTAAGGCGGAGGCACTGCCGGCGGCATCGGATCCGACGTGGGCGAGGAATCCACCAACTATGTCGCAGGTCTTCAACGACTTGATGCAACGTATTCCGGAGATGGCACCGGAGATATACAGGCAGTCGTCGACGAAAAACTACAAGTTGTGGACAAAAAGGGAGGATGAAGGGGGCATATACAGCGAGGTGGAACAGTGGCCGACGTGGACGTGGCACAAGGGAAAACCTACATACGGACCGGGGATGATGATGGTGGACCTGATCCATTTGGCGGAAGCGCTGTACGTAGGGGTTGGGTTTTACCGGGACAAAGTGAGTAGAACGAAGCTGCCCAATTCGTGGATTCTTCTATTCTGCGACTTCGCAGCAGTCTCCTCAGTGAGCACAGATAACAAACTTCTGCGCGCTTGCTTCTTAACACCCCGATTGCGTTCGGTCGCACCTTTCTCCTGGTTCGCATTCGTTGTCCTCGATTTGGACTTCGCTGGATTCATCCTGCTCCAATCGTGACTTGGTTCAGCAAGTCTGCGCTTCTTGCTTGTGGGATGTTCTGTGGTTGTGTTTGTATCTTTCGTGATCGCTTTAGCCTTCGATTGTGGCCTGTTGCTCCTGTGACTTGAAGGTCGTTTGGTTCCCTTGGTATCTTTGCTCTTCACTTGGTTGGTTATCTTTCCCTCTCCAGGCGGTGGAGTACTGTATGATGATTTAGGATATTTCTTTCCTTGCTTTTTGCGTCTGCGTTGCATCGGAGGTGGCTGCTTGTTGAATGCCGCAATGTATACTTTACGCACGACTTCCGCCTCTGTCATGGGTGGGTACAAGATATCCTTCGCCTTTTGTCGCAAGTCACGGTAGTGCATATAAAGAGGTACCAGCGCACGAAAGAGTGTGACATCTTCTGCAACCTCTTCGCCGTTCTTTGGTATTAGTTCGCGCCTTCGAACTTCGCGGTTCACGCGCCCTCCGACTGTCAAAACCTTGTAGACAACGAATTCGGTTGAGTCCTTCCTAGTGACTGTTATGGCATCCACTACCACCGTACCCACGTCCCTCATCCTTGTGCGTTGCGACCTAGGTTGCCAAATGCACATTTGGCCGACATCAAGCGTTGACTCTTCTTTCCCCAATTCCCGGTCCCTCCGCCTCACTTGGCTCTGCGAATTCTCTTCTCTTGACTTTGCTTGGTCCCATACTTGCCAATCAGCGTACATTTCAGAGTAAATCTGCTCCAATAGTTTCAATTCTTTCGAAGTTGGTTGCGGCCCCTCGCGTTGTTTCCGGTTGTCACCATCTCCTGCTTCCTTGCATTCCTCCTCTGGATTCTCAACCTCAGCCAAATATCTATCGGTAGCTTCGCAACGGTCCGTTGGCTTTTTAGTTTTCATCCACTGCACAAGCAGCACAATGAGAAAACCTTTCACCGAAGCACAAACAGTCACTAGCTAACCCGCCCCCCCCCCCCCCCCCAATCACACACACACACATCCGTACAGACATACCACTTCCACTTCCACTGGAGTAAAAGTACCGAGGAGGGGTCTTCCATCAGTATTTACTGCTCTTGTGATGTAAGGGAGTTTTTGTATAATACTTCAGGTCTAGGGTCCTTGTTCATTCGGACAGTAAAGCAGAAATATACTTAGCAACGTAGCAACAACCCACATAGCAAGCTAAGTAGCACACATACCAAGCCAAGCTATGAGTGATTAGACCCACAACACACATAGCAAGCCCATGATGCAAACATGAAATACATCTGTGACCCTTCTTTTCATGACGTACACCCAATTTTCCACGAAGCCCCTGCCGTTGGGGTACCAAGGTCGGCCATAACGCAATCTACCGTTGCCCACCGTGATCCCAAACTCACTTAGAGCATCCTATGTTCATTCATTCAAATAATATCGTTTACCTCATTCAAAACAATATCGGTCAACGTTTGTATTCTTAATATTATTATGTGCTCCACCCCCCCCCCCCTCACACACACACATACACACACACATACTCCTCTTCATATATGTACATTCTCTCGTGCACGACGTGTTCGAGGAAATGCAACTTCTGGGCAATGTGCCTCCCAAGAGCCAAAACTGCGACTTGCCGATTGTTTGGTGCTCTTGGACACCAGCCAAGAACAAATTGCATGAGGCTCCCATATTGCAGTGCGACAACGGCCCCGAATTCTAATAGACATTCAGGGTCTGCAAGTGACAAATTCCGCCATGATGTCTGAATTCGGGTGACAAGGATCTCCATTGTCTTTGACGCATGCTCGCGAGCGAATTTTCTTGGTTCCATGATCACCTGTATTACACAACCCCAAGTCAGAGTGCAGCAAGGCAGTGGTATTACGTACCCATCAGCATCACCCACACACCTGTGAGCTGATCTTGGTAGCAGTCAAACTGCAGCAGATGAAACTTGTAGTTGACAATCATAGGGCGCAGAACTCTGTGTGCGATCCTTTTTTTTCCTGGCGCAGTACTCTTGTCGGCAAAAGGCACACTTCTTCAGCCACCTGTTAACACAGCACACATCGTCTTTATGGATTCTGCAGCGTACGCTTGGACATTAAAAAATACTAAGCAAAGGTGCAGGAACGCACGCTCTGCATAGAGTCCTGCTCAGTCCCGTATATTTCCTGGCGAGTCGTCGAGCCATGGTTTTGTAATTTTTGTTGTGACCGTCGAAGTCTTCGGGGTTTTCAGCGTTCCTGTGGTATTTCGCCATCACTGCGTCTACCTCACTTAAGCGGTCACCCATCTCCAGGTTCCCACATGACCTGGCCCTCTGTTGTACGTGAGGTCATCCGCATTCTCTAGCTCGGCGACATGTTCGTTGTACTCTTTTTGTGAGTCCGGGCCATCACCCGGCACTGACAGATACGCAGTGCTGTCGTTCTTTGAAACTTGTGCGCATCCAATAATATTATCTTGTCCCTCCAGCGGATTTTCTTTTGAACCACTTCTTTCCCGATTGGCAGCTTTACAACCCTCAGCAGCTTGTGCTTGTCCTCACAGTTTACCCAGCAATTCCTGTATGTGCTGACGCAACCTGGTGGTGGGGGTTCCCATGCCTTGACCAGCTTTACTAAGTTTTCGGAAACTTCTTCTGGCAGTATAGTCATGTTGGTACGTGTTCGTAAAACCCTCTGCATACATCAATACGCAATTAGAAATTTCAAACATAGACATTACAATCGTACGCATACCCGAATTTGTTCAGCGCCTCGGCTTTGTCAGAGTTTTTTTAGTTGTTTCTCGCTGTACACTTTGGTTTTTTTGCGTTTGCGCTTCAAACCCTTTGCGTGCTGACGACGTCTAGAATGGGGGCAATCACTCTCTTCATCTTCTTCGTCTTCATCTTCTCCCTCGTCTTCTTCTTCTTCATCGTCTTCTTCTTTTTTTCCTTCCTTCTTTTTCTCTTCTTGTTCATCCTCTGTTTTTTCGTCTTCTTTGCTCCAAACTGGATGGCCACCCCTATATTCTTCCTCCGATTCTTCTTCTTGCTTTTCTTCTTTCGGTCGTCCTCGTCCTTACTTTTTCCTTTTCTGTCTCCTTTTTCTTCCTCATCTTCGTCTTCTTCGTCTTCACGATCATCATTTGTTCCTCCCTATCTTTATCGTCCTGCTGACGGTCCTCAACGTCTCCCTTGCTATTTTCATCGTCTTCCTCCCCATCTTCACCGTCCTGCTCACAATCCTCATAGTCTTTCTTCTCCATTTCATCCTCTTCCTCCCTATCTTCACCGTCCTTCTCACGATCCTCATCGTCTTCCTCCCCATCTTCACCGTCCTTCTCACGATCCTCATCGTTTTCCTTCCCATTTTCATCGTCTTCCTCCCTATCTTTACCGTCCTCCTCACGATCCTCATAGTCTTCCTCCCCATTTTCATCGTCTTCCTTCACATCTTCATCCTCCTCACAATCATCATCGTCTTCCTCCTCATTTTCATCGGCTTCCTTCCCATCTTCATCCTCCTCACAATCATCATCGTCTTCCTCGTCATCTTCATCGTCTTCATCCTCGTCCTCTTCGCGTGTTGCCTCTCCGCCGATTCGTCCTCTGCGTCTTTGTTCCTCCAGGGCATATCGTAAAACTTTTTTTCTCCACCCATTGATGTCCAGACGCAAACCCCACCAAGCCTGCCCAGTACAAACAGACATTTTCCTGAAGTAACTGTTATGTAGGATAAGGACCTTGACGCCATGCTCTTGTCCGTAAAAGTTCGTGTCCGCATTTTTTGCAAAATCAAGTCAATAAACTTTGTCATGTGATAGCCACAATATATGGCGTTTGACTGTGGGTGCACCTATCACGGGCATACCGCATTTCTGATCCAAGCAAGCATGCAACGATACAATCATAGCCTATTACTGCATACCTTCACAGCTAATCGACGCATTGCTCTGAAGTCAGGGTCAGATGAGGCAGGAACGCCGTACTGATGCGCTTTTAGCGACTTTGTCAACTATTCCATGCAGCTGTCAGAAACGCCAGTATGAAGCTCCCTATTCGTGTGTACTCGTGATCATTAGGCCAAGCTCCCGATCTTTGCCCGCGAGCTATTAATGAGGGCAACTCATTGCAAGAGTCGAGCAGCACCAGAGCTGGTGGATGCGGTCCATGGCTAGCAGTCTCGTTGCAGTTTTCATGTGTTGTACCTAAGACGAAGTGCCGTAGCTTCCATACGAGAAAAAAAATCCAGTGGCCATAGCCTGTCGGATCTCCTGGTTCAGGAATGTGACAGGGAATCAGGAGATGGTCTTTGCTAAACAACCTATTTTCAGAGCAATCACTGAACAAATACAAATCTGTATGTAATCTAACTTTGCAAACAACTAATGAGTGTTACCAAATCACAGCACAAAATTGCCAAATCATGTCAGACTGGGGCGAGACGTACAATGCTGATTGCTTGACCCACTTGCTGACCAAGGCTTCGGGAATAACATCTGCGTTTGAAGCAGCTGCAATCAGGTGTGGAATGAAATATGTGTTGAAGATGTGCACTGCATTCATCGACTCTGTAGCGCCTTGCACAAGTTTTCAGTAACCAGTTGCTGAGCTTATCTTTCATGAGACCCCCTTTCTTTATATCTTGGATCTGCACTCACCAAGCATCAGCTAGTAATAAAAAACCATCTTCTTTTTTACTCTCTCTCTCTCTCTCTCTCTCTCTCTCTCACACACACACACACACACACACTCACTCACACACACACACACACACACTGCATATACTTACTACACACACTACACGCACTACACACACACACACACACACACACACACACACGTTGCTCATACTTCTCCGCAAGGGACGTCATGGATATCAATATTTTTGAACATGCGCGTCTGGTCAGGTACAGATGACTTGACACCTATGCAAACCGACAACATTCTATAAGTCAGGAGCTAATTACATTGTGTTCCACTGCACCAACAATTTAATAAATCACAGTAGCAGTAAGTGCCTCATAGTTACTGTACTAGGAACAAGTCTTTTACAAGTTTAGCTTTCTCGAAATCAGGTAACGTAGCAATGCGCAGAGAGACACACTGACAATTGTTTTAGCAGCAATCACTGAGCCAGTTTTCACAACTCGCGACAAATCTATGCCCCAACAGGTGTATGAACAGTTCTTTTAGCAATCAGGCGTCGCCAAATCCCAGAGAGCCACATGTTCACATATTTCACGATACTTTCACAAGAAGTCACATATCTTTGACACGATCCCCACGATTCCAATACGCCTGAGCCTCAGCAACAAGCACACAATATTGGCCTGTCGCATTTTCGCCGCCCATGGCAAAATGCTAAACATGCATACACCAAATTCATCCAGGAGGCAAGCGTTTTCAAATCCTGTCATGCCCGCTACTGCGTGACGGGATGCGTCGTCTACATCTGAAATCGTCAGAGCCGATATGTACAAACCAAAAGCACAGCGTGGGCGGACACGCCCCAATACACCATGAGAGCCAAAGATGTCATAATGGATGTCTCACTCCCTAGTTGGCGGATTTCTTGGAACCAGGATACGTTCCCATCACGGCCCCAGTCGTGTATATTGATACCACGTTTACATTCTGAGCGCTTACAAGTAGGTATTGCGCAGCTCACCTGCTGACGACTCTCATTCGGTAGTATGCAGGTTTTGTTTCTGCAATTGGGAAGCACATCGCATTTTGCAAGGGATGCTTTCACACATGGCCGCATCAAGCGCCACTCCAAATTTTCTATTTCCCGTAAATTTTTCCAGCAGTTTGATCTACCTTGTATTCTTAGCGATTCTTCCCACGCTGGTTTGAGCGAAGTGAAGCCAAGCATCATCATTCTTTGTCCGGTGTGCAACGGTTGCATTCCCAACGGTACGGACTCCTCGAAAATTTTGCAAAACAGTGGCCCTGGCCAGAAGAGATCGACCCGGTGAAAGTGAGACAGTAAGTCGTCACTGTCTGTCACGTCCCGTCCGCACCTTCGACAATATCGGTAGGGACGCACACCACGGATCCTGCAGTATACCAAATCGCCTCCAAACGCAGGCATAGACATCGAGAAATTACTGCAGAGTGGGCATTGAATCTTTTCCTCGACTGGGTGCCATCGCCATCTGTTACTTGTGACGCGGGAGGCAGGTGAGTCTTCGCCAGAATTCTCTTCATCGTCCCCACTTTCCTCCACCTCTTGATTTCCTGCGCTTGTTCTGCTTTCGTTCGGGCTGGGTGTGCTGTAGTTTGGAGTAGCCGCTGAGTCTTCGTCAGAATTCTCTTGATCGACCCCAATTACCGCCACCTCTTGTTTTCCTGCGTTGGTCGTGCTGCTGCTTTCGTTCGGGCTGGGTGTGCTGTAGTTTGGAGCGTCGGACCTATCCTTTTTTGCGAGACAGTAAGTTGGAATTGGTCCGTACTTCATTTGTAGCAGCCACTCGAAGTGCGTTTCAAAAACTTGTCTATTTGTCACATCTGCATCGCGTTTCCTGCTCTTTCGGTTGAAACAGGTCGGTTCGCTACAATAGATCACGTCGGTGTTGTAAGGTTCTGCCCGCATCGCGCTCTTACAACCTAACCGGTCGCATTTTCCGCATAGTCCCAGGTGGCCACGGTCTTTGCTGTTGCTACTATTGCGGTTGCTATCGTTACTGCTGGCGTTGGTCGGCGGCTGAGAGGTCTTGTTGCTGGTAGCTGGGGGTGTGTCGCTGTTGCTGCTACTACAAATAGTGGATACTGAACTGCTGCTGTTGCTACTGGCACTGGGCAATGCTGCATTGTTGCTGTTGCTGGTGAACGTGCTAGTACTACTGCTGCTTTTGCTACTGCTTGCGCTCGTCTGTGGTGGATTGCTCTTGCCACTACTGTTGCTGGAAACCCCGCTACCACACTGCTCGCGCAAAATATACGGTAATAAATCTGGGTACGAGCCTGTGATGCAGAACTGCCGACTCGAACGTGTAGGTTTCCCGTGAACAATCACTTATTTGCCTTGTTCGATACGTTTCAACGCTCGAAGATACAAAAAGAACCCCCTTCACAATCGGACTTGCATCAAGCAGCCTGCCTCAACGCGCGGGTGTACAAACAAGTGTCCAAACTCTTCGCCCTTTTTGATACATGATTTCCGACACACAAGCCTGGGTTTCAAGCTGCGTCTGTTGTCCAATTTCAAGGTCTCAGACGTCACGACATTGTTCAGCATGGGATGGTAGTGCATAGGACTGAATTCTATGTACCGTGGCATCCTGGCTGGGCGGGAGAAGAGGACAGTTGCCAATTCGTATGAGAGTACCTGCGGGCGACAAGGTTTGCATTCGCGTGGCATGGACATGTACAAGGCGTCATACAAGAATGTGTCAATTGACAAGGTCGGCCCATTTAACAATTTCCTTTGGCATGAGGGTGGTAACACACACCGGCCGACAGAGCATAGGCGAATGAGCAGTGTCATGTTCCCTTCTGCAGCGCAGACCAGAGCTTGTTGATTTCCGTAAGAACTCACCCCCCCCCCCCCCAGTAATAGCTCCTTGTCCTTGTTGTGCCAAACGTGGTTGCGATAAACCCTTTGGGCGTAGACAGAGTTAAATGCACCGTTCTGCTCCTGTATGTGATCAAGTGCCAAACGAAATCTCGGCGGCAGGAGGAGATTTCATATCAGTTGAAACGGTCCTCATGATATCTTCCAGAAACATCCGCGGGTACACTGCGGTTTTTCCAGCGAGGACCAGGTTGGACCCGCTGTAATCGGTCATAGCCTGTCGCAATTCAATGACCATGATATCAATCCGACCTGCTTCAAAGGTATCAAACGGTACGTGTTGCCCCGGCTGCACCGACCTCAACATGTTAGCCTCGTGGCGCCTCAACCGCAACGTGGATGTCTTGACCTGCTTACCCTGGTCTTCCTCGCTGAAAGGGTCGACGTCGCGTTGGGCATCATCAGGTCGTAGCGCAACCAGCACATAGGCCATCACGTAGTGTAAATGAACCAAAAAGTGCGACTCCACATACGGCAAAGGACCTGCGCTTTTACGTTCCAACACCCTGTCACATACGTTCACGTATGTTCTCGGGTGTACCATATTCCACCATTTGCTTATGGCCTTTTCGACGTCACCTCCTGTTGGCGGAGTACTGAGGTCCACTTCCTCTAACTCCTCTGACTCCTCTGACTCCATCGCAGGGGCAGGTTTAGCAACGAATAGGTAATGATCCAGGATTGACAACAGATATTGCGCCCTGATTTTATTAACCTCGCGGTCCTTCTGTTCTGGTGACTTGCTTGACCACATCATGGCACGTCGCAGAATATCCACCTCGAGGCCCAAATCGTCAACAGGTTCTTTATCCAGGACTTGTTTCCTGTTCCTGACTTTGCCTTTCATCGAGGATTTGAATCTGACCCAACAGTGCGTGAGCAACCTATTTTGCATAATCACGTGAGCACCCTTCACACGGTCCGCCACATCATAATAGGGCTCTCCTATATTTGGGTCACTGTACAGGCCCAAGTTTTGTAGCATATGGATAAACTTGGCGGTGTTCCATTTTCCTTTTCGATACAATCAATCGGGTGGATACACTCATAGATGCATCGATATCACGGAACACGCTGCTGCTAGACGAGCTGCTGCTTGACAAGCTGCTAGATGAGCTGCTGCTAGAGGAGCTGCTGCGAGACGAGCTGCTGCTAGATAGACAGGCTGCTATACTGTCCGATACGTGACCGGGTGCTAGACGAGCTGTTGGTAGAAGAGCTGCTGCTTCTCGGGCTGATTGATGAGCTGCTGCTAGAGGAGCTGCTGCTAGACGAGCTGCTGCTAGACAGGCTGCTAGACTGTCCGATACGTGACCGGCTGCTAGACGAGCTGTTGGTAGACGAGCTTGCTTCTCGGGCTGCTAGAAGAGCTGCTGCTGGACAGGCTGCTAGACAGTCCGATACGTGACCGGCTGCTAGACGAGCTGTTGGTCGACGAGCTGCTGCTTCTCGGGCTGCTAGACGAGCTGCTGCTAGACGAGCTGCTGCTAGACGAGCTGCTGCTAGACAGGCTGCTGCTAGACAGGCTGCTAGACAGTCCGATACGTGACCGGCTGCTAGACGAGCTGTCGGTAGACGAGCTGCTTCTCGGGTTGCTAGACGAGCTGCTACTAGACGAGCTGCTGCTAGACAGGCTGCTAGACAGGCTGCTAGACAGTCCGATACGTGACCGGCTGCTAGACGAGCTGTTGGTCGACGAGCTGCTGCTTCTCGCTCACGCCTCTCTCAGTGCCTGCACATGTACGTGCGTTGCTAGGGAAAGTGCAAACATATTTTCAGCTGTCTGCCCTTTCTGCTAAGTGGTTGTCCTTGTCTAGTTTGTCGGCTCTGCGTGCGTTTGAAGGCATGGATTTTGACAAGGTGCGTGTACAAAAGGATCCCATATCTCGTGGCCTTGGACTCCTATGGCATAGAGTTCTACTTGCAGAAGTTCCATCCGTGCCATGATCGGCATTTACGGAGCGGCACACAGTTTGTTGAATATGTTACTGAAAGCAAAATCTACAATGAGTATTCGAGCTTTGCTATCTATTTTCGTCAAGTGTTACCGGTAATAATACTCATATGTTGCCATGCCGTCAAACATTTTGTTTACGTAGGCTATTGCAGCTGCTTCCAAGAAGAACGAGGTCTATGTCTTCCAGCCTAAGCAGAAGCTTAGGCGCACACAGGTCCAACTCGCCGTGGCCTATGCAGCTGGAGAGGAAGGGGTATGAGGTGTGATGGGTGCGTACCGCCAACATATCACGTCACTAAGCAGGGGCATGTTTGCAACCGAAGCCTTCAGTCTATGCCTAGATTAGGAAAGCGCAGGCCCGCTCCCCTACTGCAGTACTTCGAGATAAGCCTTAGCTTTGAGGATCAGCCTAAGCGTCTGCAGAGGAATTTGCTTAATTGGGAGCAGGAGCAAAAAGCCAGAGAGTCATTGCTTACGTGGCAGTTTATGTGGGGGTCTTTCATCAAGGTCAGAGCTCGAGCCGAATCTACTGGCGGTGCTAGCTGCAGTTGTGCGACAGATGAGGATTGCTTTCATGGGTAGCACCCCCCCCCCCCCCCCCTCCTTCCCCCTCCCCCTTCCCCTCCCCCCCCCCCCCCCCCTTCACCTCCCCCCCCCTTCCCCCCCCCCCCCCCCCTCCCCCTCCCCCTCAACAGGCGAGTCCGAACATGGTCGGGACTCGCCAAATTTTTTAGCTACAATATCATGCCACGTTTGTTTTAAAGCGTGGCGTGATTTTGTAACTCGCCACCTTCGGTTAATGTATAACATGTTCTAGGACGACAGTCTTCAGAGGCAATCAGCAGGGAATGAGCTTAGCAGCGGTGGGTTGCTTTTGGACCAAGCAATTTGGTCAGTTCCTAATCCGGCCAGACTCTGTCCTGAAAAAAACAATTAGACCGCCATTGCGTTGCGACTGGACTCGGTTTCATAATCAGCAGTGGGTTCAAAACCATAACAAACTGTGGGGCAAGTGCCCAAAGTGCAAAAACTATTTAAAAAAAATAAATAAAAAAAGGAACGCTAGACTAGCTGAACTACAAGAGATCGAAGGCAAGGAAGAGTTAGATGAGGAGCAGGTGAGGGAGAAAAAAGAGCTCGAGCGGAAAATTTTGGAAACATTGCATCACTTCAAAGCCAAGGAGAATACGAAATGCTTTGACGATGACCTTGGAAGGTCAGGCAAGACACTTTGTATGTGCTCATGGTTGTTGATTTTTCTAGACTTAGTGTAGGTGGCAGCGAGGGCAGTGATGTGAACGATAGTATAGCTGTGCTCCTATTCGCTGACGGTATGGGCGGTATTAGTAGAAAGTATGTTGACACTTTACCGCATCGTGAAGAAACAAATAGTAATAACGATTACTTTTTTTACCGCAAGTGGCAGTGTGATATTGCAGAGCGAGTTATCCACCCGATGGGCAAAAACAAAATAATTCAATGGTCTGACGGCGGGCGAAAACACTACAAACAAAGGTTTTCGCTTGCCTAGGCCAGCCTCATGCGCATCAAGCACTCTTGGCTACAACATTTTGAATGAAACTTCTGGCCTTCCAATCACGGGAAAAGCCTCTGTGACTCACACGCGGGCAAAATAGCCCAAATGGTGGCTTACATGGCTTTTCACGAGGATTGGATTTGGGAGTCAGCAAGAGACCTTGGTTGGCTGATAAAAAACAAACTTTCAAACTCTCATCCTTTGTTTTTTCAGCAACCAATCGACAGAGATGAGAAATACCGACACAAGGTGAACAGTATTCCTCAACTCGGGAAATATCACTACTTTGAAGCCACTCTTACACCAGGGCTTCTCAACATAAAAACATTTCGTGATCAGCCACCTATAGCTTTTCGATTCACGGTAGATTCAAAAGGCCTGACGCCAAATCAGGTTTTGTTGAATACTACCGGGGGCAGATCATTGAATGGTTGCCTCCAGAGCTCGGGCTGCCACCACAAGCTCGTCAGCCGATGCGGCCACCAGTTAGAGGTAGGAGAGGCAGGGTGAGGCAGGAACGCCCTCGACGTCGCCGTTAGTTATTAAATCGAGTGGCAAATATTTCGTAAATTCACTAAGTTTTTTTTCTTTAATTTTAATTTGAATATGAATTTAATAAATTAACAATACTAAAATTCAAAATTATTAATAATTATTTCGATTTAAAATTAAAGTAACAAAAATCATATGTATTTCAGTTCAACTTCCGGTCACTTATCAATAGTCATGACTTTCTCCTGCCACCAGTGGCTGACCAACTTGAAAAATTTCAAGTCTAACTTGAATTTAAATTTGAATGTTCACTAATTTCATTAGAATAAAATAAAACAAATATAATTACATTTATTCTGATGTAAAACAGCGCAAAAACCAAATGAGAACAAGCTCAACCAAGTGAAAACAAGGCATCAGCCAAGTAGGTTGCCTAACGGTCCAAAACAAATGTAACGGCTAGGAATTTGAATGTTTAAGTTATTCTTCAAGTTTTTAAATATTAAAATAACTTATTATCTTTCAAAAAATAACAAAAATCACCGTAAGTATTTCAGTTAATTTCCCAGTCCTACATTAATAGTTGTGACTTTCTCCTGCCACCACTGACTAACTTGAAACATTTCAAGTCTAACTTGAATTTAAATTTGAATTTTCACTAATTTCATTAGGGTTCAATAAACTTGATAAATATAGTTACATTTAGTTTAATGTAAAACAGCGCAAAAATCAA
>WBZZ01003584.1:50000-80000 GCA_019918135.1 Paulinella micropora
AGTCTGTAATCTTTTTTGGTAATGAATTTCAAGTGCTTGTTGTTCCTTTCTTTCATCCTCATCCTCCACAACTTCATCCGTGCTATTGTTTTGTGGATTGCTATGTTTGTGGTCCATTGTAGGGACACCCTACGACCCGAGTTTTTGGTAAAGCTTTTTTAAAAAGGTTCTAATACTTTATCACACCTAATGCTTTATCCTTATATATTAATCTTTCTTCTTTTTCTATTTCAAAACAATAATAAGAACAAAACTCATACATATAAAACCATCAAAACTGTCATCAATCGCTGTAATCTGTCTGTTAGCTAAACACAGAGTTAATCCACACACATAGCAACTATTGAAGTCGTAATCACGATGATTATATAGATACTCCATAATGTGTAAACGGACATCGAGCGGTAAATTTTTATCTTGTTCATTATATTGAAACTTAAAAAAAAAATTCTATCTAAATAAACAGATACAAATAGATCAAAGCGGACAATGACCGACTATAAAAAAGGAAAGATTTATGGTATTCGTTCGCATCAGACTGATGATATTTATATCGGTTCAACTACAACATTACTTCATAAACGACTTTACGACCATAAATTGAAATATAGACATTGGGCGAACAAAAAACAATTTTATGCATTTACATCTTCTTTTGAAGTCGTTAAATATGATGATGCTTACATTGAACTTATTGAAGAGTTTCCTTATAATAACAAAATGGAATGAGAAGGTGAATTAATTAGAGAACTTGATTGTGTCAATAAATTCATACCAGGAAGAAAAATGAAAGAATATAATAAACAGTATCGTATGGAACATAAAGAAACACTTACAAAATATATGAAGCAATGTCGTGAAACTAAAAAAGAAGACATTATTGAATATACAAGGCTGTATCGTGAGGCAAACAGAAAAAAAATCAGGGATAAACAAAATCAATTCAGATTATTAAATAGAGAAGCAATTAATGAACGGCAAAAGCAATATAGACAACAAAATAAACAAAAAGAAAAACTTTATAGAGCAAAAAGAACACCAATTGGTTTATTCACATTCGGACTTTAGAACTTCAAAAATATCTTTTCAATATCGTTATTTTTTTCTTTTTTAGTTTGTGGTTGTCCCGCATAAACATTCACATTTACCCGCGAAGATTTCTTCCCTCCTCCTTTCTTAGGTTTTGGTTCTTCCTCTTCTTCGCTTTCGCTTTCACTATCCTCACTCTCTTCTAGTTCGGGTAGTTTCTTTTTTACCTCTTTCTTTTTGGTTTTCTTCTGTTTGGTCTTAAGCTTCATCTTGCAATATTATTCTATCCGCGATGAGGTCAATCATATCCTGTTCGACCTCTTCTTCACTTTCACTGCTTTCTTCAATTGGCTCACCATCTCTACCATCTATCATATCCCTCGCCAACTGCTTCTTAGCTGTATGTTCCATCTTTTCGTCTGCCGTCATTTCTTTCACATTCTTAGCCTCTTCCTCCGCTTGGTATATGCCTTCCTTCGCCTTCTAGCTCAAAGAAGTGACTTAAAAAAATAAAATGAATAATATATGAAATGAAGTATTGTCAATCTTGTAAAATCTTCTATCCTCCCATATTTTTTATAAGCAAAAAATGGAAATTGTGTAAGGAATGTGTTACATGTCGCAAAAAAAAGAATGTCAATAACATAATATGTGTTCATATGAGTAAGCAGAAATATTGTTTGTTGTGTATAACGGCAGAAAATAAACCAGAAAAAATAACTCATTCTGAACCGTGGACGGAGTGGATGGATTAAATATCATTACATTCATAAATATGGATCTTATACCAAAATGAACCACCGTCAGCACAGATTAGCGGAATAGCTTCATCCCATCCCACACACCAATCGCTCATCGGCTTATACACACATTTAAATTTGGTTTCTATTCCTTTTTGAATACAATAAATACAAATTTCATTTTTTTTAACACTGACCCGTGAATAGAAATCACAGGCGGACCGAGCAGAAATATTAATTAGTAAAAAGTTTATAAATGTAAATATAGAGGGCATCACGATGGCAGACTATAAATACCAAAAGATTATTTTTCTAAGTAATGATTTTCCAGGCGGGGTTAATGGTAGCAAGTCGTTTGACAAAAACATTCAAATGAACTTTACACCGACTAGAATGAATGTTAAGTTTATCCATTATATGAATAATACGACGGAAACGAAAACAAAAATCCTTTATATGGACCGCATTGGGATTATTGGAACATTCGCTGATAGCAACACTGCGAACATTTCCAATCTCGGCTACAACTTAGGAGTAGTAGGATGGACCGACGGGCAATACACTTTTAGAGTGCTTAAAACAGACAGCGGAAATATTGAGACTGACCAACTAGCTGGAAGAATTGTTATTTGTCTAGAATTTCTCGTTAATAATTATATAGCGATGGAAAAAATTAACGATATACGAGTTAGACCAGTTAGAAACCAAAACGGAGATGGAGACAAGTTGGCAAAAGGATATAAGTTATTTGATGAACCGTATGTCAATATTTTTCTTCTCGCTCGTAAAGAAGAGTGGGAAGACGACCGCACTGTTCGAAATCCTGAAGCGAACGACTGACAAAAAGACCCGCATTGTCATTATAGCCAGCACAATACACAAGGACCACATTACAAAGAAATGGTGAAGCACTTCAAGAAGAAGGGAAACCCGATGGCTATATATACATATTTAAAAACGGACGGATACAGTGTCATAGACTATGAGTTAGACAAGCTCAACAAGCCAGACGAAGAGCAAGAAGAAGGCGAAATTGTTCAGGACCGCCAAGAAGAACCGAAGCAGAAGTTTCTTTATTTTGGTAAGGATGGTGAAAAGAAGCAGGGACAACCCCCCGCTGAGAGACCGTCTAAGTATCAAACTCCCGAAGTTGTTTTCGTGTTAGATGATTTGGGTAGTGGGTTGAGGGATAAGTCCGTAAGCGACCTGTTGAAAAAAAATAGACACTGCAAGTCAAAGGTGATTATGAGCTCGCAGTATCTTAACGACTTACGACCGGAGGCGATTAAATAGTTGGGCTACCTCCTTATTTTTCCTGGTCAGTCTCAGGATAAAATAGAACTCGTGTATAAACATTTGGACCTCGGTTATGATTTAGAATACTTCATTGAAAAATATCACGAGGCGACCAAAGAAAGGTTTAACTTTTTGTATGTGGATGCTGTATCGGACGAACTGAGGCAAAATTTCAATAAACGATTTTTGTAATTTATTATTAATTATTTTTTTCATATATTATAATGGTCGTAAAAACAACAAGGGTTGAAGTCATTCCAACAGTTGGAAAAATAACGAGAAACTTAAACACAATGGCGGGCGGAAAAAAGAAAACTGGTCGCAAGAAACAAAAGGGATGTGGGCAACAGGGTGGCAAAGTAGATTGGAAGAAAGTCGGACAAGCGATATTGGATGCTAATAGCTTTATCAAGAAGAATAAATTGGTTTCAAGGGGTGCTACTTTTCTGAGCGATGTCGGAGTTCCTTATGCGGACCGTGTAGCAAAGGCCGCAATTAAGCAAGGATACGGCAAGCAGAGAGGACGTGGGGCACTTAAATTTTAAACCCCACAGATAATAAAACTAAACTTTCTATTATTTTTTTACTAACAATATACAATGGTTGTAAAAAAACCGCGAAAGAAACCTAAACAAAGACCACCCAGAATATACAGAACCAAAGATGGTCGGCCATATATCAAAGTAAAAGGTAAGAGAGCATATCTAAACTTTGGAAAGAAAACAAATGACTTATCAACACTTCAAATTGTTAAGCTATTTATGAAATACTTGAACAAACCAAAAGCAAAGAGGACGAAGACAAAGCTGGAAGACTTACGAAAGGTCCAGAGCCTGTCAGAGATTGAGCAGAATACGAGAAAAGCAATTCAAGACCACTTAGACAAGCTTAAAAAAAGAAAAGTATGAGGGTATTGAAGCCATAGAGAAAAAGGAAAAGTCCGCACAGGATGAAATGGAAGAGGAGAAGAAAAGGCAGGAAAGAAAAGACATAGCCGATGCGAAGGAAAGAAAAGATGTGTTGGACAGAAAACATAAAAGAGAACTGGCGGAGGCGAAGGAAAGACAGGAAGAAAAGGATAGGGAAATGAAAAAGAAACAACGACTTATACAGGAACTAAATGCTGAACGACGGCATAGACAGTTGTTATTAACTGTGCCAGTAGCACCACCTATGATAAAACCACCTCCTCCGCCACCCCTAGGACGACCTCCACCAAGGAAAAGAAGAGGAGTAATTGTAGAGGATTTACAATCCAAAGAAGAACTCAAAAAGACAAAGAAAGAAAAGTTAATTGATAATATGCTTGATGAGAAAATGAGAAGGAAACGGAGAGGAAAAAATCATAACGAAACTATTTTTAATAAACTACGGCAACTAGGTACTACAATTCCAGATGTTAAACCTCCGAGGGGGTCAATAAACTATAAGGAAATGTTAAGAATTTGGCTTTACAAAAGTAAAATTCCCGCAATTGAAACATCCACATCACCAGAGCAAGCTTGGCAAAATCTTGATTTGTGGTTGGAGTTTGCGATAGAAAATAAAAATAAAGCTAAAAAAGAAGAAGAGCCAGAAGACCCCGTTAAGGAAGAGCCTACCGTTGAAGAGCCTGATGATGGAAAGACAGAGGCGAAGACGGAGGAAAAGACGGATGAAGAGAAAGATTTGGTAGATAGTTCGGCGGGTGAAGAAGAGGAATATGTGGGGATTGGTAAAATGGGTCGTGGCTTAATGACGGGCGAAATAGATGACATAATGAAAAAACATAATTGGTATTTGGGCACGATAGCCAGCGACCAGATCAACAAGTTAAAACCAGAAAAAAGAAAAAAGTATGGTTTTATTATGAACACGACCCGAGCAACAAAAAAGGGCAAAATTGGATGGCTGTTTGGGTAAGCATAAACGGCGAAAAAAGTGTTGAAGTTTATGACCCTAGCCGAATATCATCCGACTGACCTTTTTCAAAAACAAATGAAACAACTAATTACAGTCGCTTTTTCAAGGTTCTTTATGGCAATCTCTCTATTACCTCTCGGCATTCTCGGTTATATATCTAACCAAAAATAATTTTTATTCGGATTAATTATTATCCAAAATATATACAATGAGTCAATATAAATCTTTCTTAGGTTTGAATGACTTAACCTGCGACTCGCTCGACATAGCCAACCTCGATCTAACAAACACGAACATTATTGGCTTAAATACAGATAGAGTGCCAGAAGATGACAACCCATTGAACCTCTACTATACTGATTTACGATCTGACACACGACTAGCTACCAAAAGCACGACGGACTTAACAGAAGGAACTAATTTATATTATACTGATGGTAGGTTTGACACAAGATTTTCTAACAAATCAACAACTAACTTAGCCGAAGGAACTAATTTAATTTATATTACACCACCGCAAGAGCAAATACAGACTTTGATGCTAGGCTTTTATTGAAAACAACCGCTGACTTAAAAGAGGGAACCAATTTATACAACAAAGGAATCGGCCAAGGTGGGGGGGTCACTTTTTCCTAAATTTGTAATGACAAAAACATATATTTTCACAACATTCAGGAAATCGATAGAAATCATTTACCTAATTGAGCAATGTATTAAAATGATATTGAAACATGTTTTTATTGATCGGAAGTCAGTTGGACTTCACCTCCGGAGGTGTGTCGGAACCGGTCCAAAACCATGTATTTTACATATTTTTCTATCATTTCGTACTGCCGGAACGGATTGCATTGATCTAAATGATTGGTCCTTGCTTTTACAATGCTTACTAATCGTTTTGCGCTTTTTTTCTATTTAATTTATCATTTCCCTTTCAACAGACTTGAGAAAAACTGACTGAAACAGGAGGGAAAGGGGGGGGGGGTGACAGCAAGGACTGACAAAGCTGTCCGATGACGAGCTTCACGGAATCCATGCTCACAAAGAAAGGAGAAGCTGTGCTGATGAATTCTAAGCTATTATTTATTATTATTATTGCTTTGCTTGCCTCCACACTTAGGAAAAACATGTGACATAGCGATGTGTGTGTGTGTGTGTGTGGGGGGGGGGGGGGCGGGGGGGAAGGGATGGGGGCATGTCTGCACAAGGTTCCGCTCGATGGCGCCCAGCCTAATTTTGCCTGTTTCTTTTTACTTTCTCCAAATTGTCTAAAACAAAAAATGTTTTGAGATTTGAATTCGATTCGACTTCTAGCCACAGAGCTATCGCCCTGCGCACCACGCAACACACATGTAAAACAGCTCAAGACAACTATGTCAAAGAATACATGCGCAAAACATTCCATACAACAAGCAAACACCTGCAATCAGGGCCAAAGAAGCAAACGGTCAGTGTCGCAGCGCCATCGACGCTAATGCAAACTCAAACCAATTCGATTGCGATGGCGAACTGACCGGCGTGCCGTCCGGGGACGTAAAGACGCGGGCGGGGGTCAAGTGTGCATACTTCGCCTTCACTCCTCTTCTTTCCTTCTTCCTATTGCTCTTCCTGCTTCTCTTCTTCTTTTTATTTTTAGGCTTTCTGCTTTCATAATCGGACTGTGACTCACTGGAGCTGTCACTGTCGCGCTCACTATTGCTGTCAGACCCTGACTCACTGAAACTATCTTCCTCGTCGCTCGTGTCCTTCTTTCTATTTTCCTTCTTTTTCTTCTTCTCCTTTTTCTTCTTTTGCTTCTTTTCCTGCTTTTTCTTCTTTCTTTCAACTACGTCTTCCTTTTCCTTCTCTTTCTTCTCTACGATCATTTCGTTCCAACGCTTCTCTCTCTCGTCCATCATCTTCGTTATTTCTTTCCTGTGGTCTTCCAGGGTCTTGGCGAGTGAATCCTGGTTGGGGACAGCGCCGTTCTGTTTGAAAACAGCAAAAAACTAACAGTCTCTCCTTAAGAAACCTTACTTGAACAATGTGTATATGGGGGGGGGGGGGCTCTGAAATTATTGATGCATAATGGATATGATATGAGTGCAAAGAATGGAAGAGGGACTTGGGGTTAGGTTAATGCAAGGAAAGAAAGAGACAACAACAGACAAAGACCGCCGGAGGGGACTGGCAGGGCGTTTGTTTTGCCGGGCCTACAAGAACAGAACAAAATCCATGTCGCCAAAACAGACGACCCATAGTAATACAGGTGGGCTTGGGGCCAGGGGTCTTCTTCTTGGGAGGCTTGGGCTTCGTCGGTTGCTCCTCCTCCTCCTCCTCCTGCTCCTGCTCTGACTCTTCTGTATGCAAACATTCCAAAAGTTTACAGCATGCTAGAGAACTCAAGACAAGGAAGGCAGTGATGAAGCACAAGAGACATGACATATTACCGAGCTTTGTCTTCTTGGAGGGCTTCTCGCCGCCTGGCGTAGGTAGCGGGGTCTTTCTCTTGCCCTTCCCCTGCCTGTCCGCCTGGGCCAGCAGCAGCTGCTTTGACTTCCACTTGCGCAGTATTGGAGGTTCAGTCGGGTTCCCGACGTAAGGGAGAAAAAGCTGCTTCGTAGCCGTATCAAAATCCAGGGTCGACTTCGGTAGACGGCGGGAGTTCTTAAGATTGAAGTAATAAAAATTAAGAAACTGAAGCTCCAGCGCATTAGCCTTACCGTCTCCGGTGGTATCCACCTCTCTCACAGCCAAGATGTGGCGTTGGGAACCTCATACACATACACACAATTGCATCGTCAGACGAAGATAGAATCACCAAAGGACCAAGCAAACGAATGATAGTTCAAGATACCTCGCTTTACTAACGAGGGGGGCTTCTTGCGCCAGTCGGGTGGGAAGGTGATGGCAATCCTGCACAAAAACCTCATTGAAAAACGCAACAAGCAACTGAAGTTCTACCCAGGAGCGGAGCGCGAAATCTCTCCCTCCGAAGTCTCGATTTGGGTGGAAGCCTTGAGATGGAAGTTGGAATACTTCGTCAACTCCACGTTCAGCAGCACTGCGCTCTCCCGCACCTTCCCGTCATCCGTAAAGTGCCGGAATAACAAGCTGTTATAGATATGTATATGTATATGTAATATAATATAATATAATATAATATAAAGAGAAAGAGAGAGAGAAAGAGAAAGAGAAAGAGAAAGAGAGAGAGAGAGAGAGAGAGAGAGAGTCTCAGAGAGAGAGAGAGACAGAGAGAAGGAAAGAGATGTCATTGTATATGTATACATCTGTATGTCTATGTATGTATGAGAGATGACCAGTCCTCCCATGGTTTTCCAGACAAGAACTGGAAGGTGTTTTTCGTCGCCCAAATCCGAACCTTCCCAGCCGGCACTGGGGGCAAGTTGTCTGTCTCTGCCTTCGTTGCCGTCGTGGTGGTTGTAGTCGTTGTTGTTGTTGCTGTTGCCGTGGTCGTTGTTGTTGTCGTCGTGGTCGTGGTTGTGGTCGTTGTTGTTGCTGTCGTCGTGGTCGTTGTTGTTGTTGTCGCTGTTGTCGTCGTCGTCGTGGTCGTTGCTGTTGTTGTTGTCGTCGTCGTGGTCGTGGTCGTTGTTGTCGTTGTCGTTGTCGTCGTCGTGGTCGTTGTTGTTGTTGTTGTCGTTGCTGTTGTTGCTGTCGTTGTTGTTGTTGCTGTCGTTGTTGTTGTTGTTGCTGTCGTTGTTGTTGTCGTCGTCGTTGCTGTCGTTGTTGTTGTTGCTGCTGCCTTCTTTTTGACTTCACCTTTCTTCTTCCCTTCTTTCTTCTTGTCCTTCTTCTTGTCTGCCTTCTTTTTCTTTGTGGGGGTTGGGGGGTTTTGATTTGCGGGGTCCTGTGGTTTCAAGAAGGAGGTCGGCCGTCTGTCTCGCTTGGGAGCAGTGGCCCCCGTGAGACCGTCCTTCCAGGGCGTGGGGGAAGTCTTGTTGAGTAGCCCTTTGGGATTCCAGGTGTAGACATGCCCTGGCGCTAATTCGTCCAAGTCCTGCTTACCCAGCTCGTACTTTTTGCGCACTTCGTCTGAAATGACGACAGTTGCAAAGGGTTTGATGGACGCATCGTCGGTAGCACCGTTGATGGTGAGAAACAGCTCCCCACGACGGTTCTTGCGAATCGTCTGCAGCGTTACAGCAACGTTGCTAGTTGCTGCTTGCTTACTTTTTTGGGGCATCAGAACGCTCGGGGGCTCGAACACACGAGGTTGCAACCGCTAGGATGCACCTGTTCAAGTGCAAGACAGTTCAAAAGTGAACAGAGCTGGGGTTGTTTGAAAGTGCAAGGGAGGGAACCGTTGAAGTGGCATGTTTCCCGCGCCGCCAGCCTGGCCAGTGCAGTTTTCTGGGTCGGCCGATACAAAAACGCAAGCAACACCCATACTTTCTGCAGGTATCCCAGCCAAGCGAAAGCGAGATATGAGCTGCAAATATATATCCGTGTCTTTCCACATCGTGACTAGAGCCGGAATGCAAATGGAAGCTTTTTTGCCCGATGTTTTGTGACGAAAATAATGCAGAAAATTTTCCCATTAACGACCTCATACGTACTGCAAAATGATTAGAACATGGGTCCTGGATAAGCACTTCATGTTTGCAGTGAGTTAGTTCATGCATCCGACTTATAATCTTCAAATTTTTTGGAAATTCCTGCCGAGGCACTCGGTTTCTGTGACGTTCTCCCTCCTGGGCTTATAGCAGTTGGTCGGACATGATTTTCAAATTTTTTGGCAGAGGTTTCTTTGCGTGCAGTCTAATATAGACTGTGGAAATGTGATTCCGGCTCAAGTTGCGTGTGGGAAAGAGCCGGAAAGCTATTCTTAGCTCCGTGGATAGCTTTCTTCTTGTGAACAACATGCATGAATTTTTCGTGTATGGTTTCTGCACTCAAAATTTTCCGCAGTAATTTCAACAAAGCAAGCTATCTCTAGAGCGCGCAGTATGTTTCCGGGTCTTTCCATTGCCTGACTTGAGTCGGAAACATATTTCCTCGCTCTATCTTTTGCTTCTTGTCAAGCAGTGGATGCATGAATTTTTCAAACATTTCCACCATTTTTTTTCAAAACTTTCCGCAATCATTTCACCAAAGCAAAGCTATCTCTAGAGCGCGCAGTATGTTTCCGGGTCTTTCCATCCCCTGACTTGAGCCGGAAACATATTTCCACGCTCTATCTTTTGCTTCTTGTCAAGCAGTGGATGCATGAATTTCTCGCCTCTCTCGCTCTCTCCCCCCCACCCCCCCCCCCCCCCTTTCTCTCTCTCTCTCTCATTCCTCTCTCTCTCTCTCTCTGAGACTCTCTCTCTCTCTCTCTCTCTCTCTCTCCTCCCTCTCCCTCTCTCTCTCTCTCTCTCCTCTCTCTCTCTCTCTCTCTTTTTCTCGCCTCTCTCTCTCTCTCATTCCAAAGTGTTATATTTATGTGTACGTACCATATTCATATTGCGCTTATGCCATCATACCCAAACGCCGTCATTTTTTTTTAAGCACGCGCGAAACATCAGAAAATGCTGTTTTTTTTCTAATGCATATTTTCCTATGCAACAGCACTTAGAAAAATTCGTAATATGTACATGTACATGATTACTTATTCATATTGCGCTTATGCCATCATACCCAAACGCCGTCATTTTTTTTTTAAGCACGCGCGAAACATCAGAAAATGCTGTTTTTTTTCTAATGCATATTTTCCTATGCAACAGCACTTAGAAAAATTCGTAATGTGTACATGTACATGATTACTTATTCATATTGCGCTTATGCCATCATACCCAAACGCCGTCATTTTTTTTTTAAGCACGCGCGAAACATCAGAAAATGCTGTTTTTTTTCTAATGCATATTTTCCTATGCAACAGCACTTAGAAAAATTCGTAATATGTATATGTACATGATTACTTATTCATATTGCGCTTATGCCATCATACCCAAACGCCGTCATTTTTTTTTTAAGCACGCGCGAAACATCAGAAAATGCTGTTTTTTTTCTAATGCATATTTTCCTATGCAGCAGCACTTAGAAGAATTCGTAATCTGTACATGTACATGATGTACTACTAGGGTAGCTACAGCATCAACCCGCCGCGAGATGTTGCGCGCAGGCAAGGCTCCCGTCTACGTGGGGCCTACGGAGGATGGATATGGACTGTTCTGTGATGTTCACGAGCTACCTGCCACTTATTCGTTGGGACTGTTACATCCAGGTGGAAGGCTAGTGGGAACTGCCAACAATGCGCATACGCAGCATTTCACTATGCGGACGAGCCGTGGGCTGCAGGCAGGCATGCACCCGATTGACAACATCAGCACATCGGCTAGAAACGCAATGCACCTTATCAATAGCGCAGCGCGTGGCTTTCAAAGCCAACCGGCCGCGGCCGAGGACGTTCGATTCAACGCTAGGGTGAGCAAGGGTAATGCGTTTGTGACGCTCTCACGTGCGGTGGGCAGAGACGCAGAGATTTTGTTGAACTACACCCCCAATCCTCATTTGACATTCACGACCAGCCCCAAAATGGCGTATCCTGAATGGATGCAAAAGGTAGCCTCCAGAAGGGAAAGAATACCTGTATGGTCACTAGAAACTGAGGAAGGTTGCATTTATTTTATTGTGCCTGAGGAGGAGCATCCTATACCTCTGAGATCTGTATCCTTGGCACAGAATGAGAAGCAGGCTCTACTGGCTTCGGTAGCTGACGGGTTGGACTTACCATCGCTGTCCCGATCGTTGTCATTGCGTCTCGATCAGAAGGAGAAGCTCTTGGACTCTGTCTTGGCGCCTTCGGACATACCATCGCTGTCCCGATCGTTGTCATTGCGTCTCGATCAGAAGGAGAAGCTCTTGGACTCTGTCTTGGCCCCTTCGAAGACACTGAAGAGGGAAGATTCTGACATTACAGTTATTGCTCGAACATCATCCGTGCAGTTAAAGACGGAGGATTCTGACTTTACCTACATGGCGCGACAATCGAGCTCAACGGACACTGTCGATCCTGCATACCTTCTCAGAGACGTAGGGCTGCCTCCACCTCTAGAGGACGCGGTTGTTCCTTCTCCCCTTTTACCACAAGAAAACGAATCCGATTCGACTGTGTTTCCTCCTGAGGAGGACGCAACTGAGACTGCCGTGCCTGCCCCGGAAGATGAGTCGACTGAGGTTGTGTCTGAACAATCTGATCGGTTCGCATTCTTGTCGCACACAGGACGATGAGCCTCCTGCATTAATCGATGAAGAGTTCACACCCACAGGAATCCCGGTATGATTGTATCTTTGTATCCACTGATTGCAGCTTATCCATGGTGTGTCTTTCCCAGGAGTGGATGACTGAGGAGCAAGCGGCCGATATGGAGGCAGAGGCGCGGGTCCTGGGTACCGGGGAGGAATACGAAACACCTGACGGAGAGACTGCGCGCGATTGGAACATGGAGGATCTGCACTCTTCAAACGAACCGCTGTTTCAGCTTATGGTGCTGAATATACCGAGGATGAAGCGGAAACGCCGACAGCCAACACGTCCTTATAATAGGATAACGCGACCGGTTGGCGCCATCAGGCAGCAGCGACCCAAAGCGTTCGGCAAGCAGCTTGGCATGACGTATGCGGAGCTGGACCATCATGTCAAGTCATTCTGCTGCGCAAAGTGGAAGTGTTACTCCTTTTTGAACACGCTCGACGTAATGGATGCTCGTGCTAAGATTTGTTGTATTTCATTGAGCGAGCTTTACACATGGGTTGTTGGTCAGCTTGAGGCATTCCAGACCAACAAGGGAACCTTTCAATACTTGTATCAAACTGAGGAGGTATGCAGAACCGCGTGGCAGCGGATCCATGGGGTCGGGGATGCGATTGTTAAGAGGGCCCACAGAATGCTCGCTTCTGGTACGAAGGTGTTTGCGAAGTCGTCCACGCCCTATCCTGAGGTCTCGGACATTATCTGCGTGTTACTCTGCGAGAAGTTTGGAGAATCGCCAGAGATCTGTAGCGACGGGCTCTGGAAATTGCAGACCATGGCAGCGGACGCTGGAGTGCAAGAATACGTCATTGGGCACTGGAAAGAAGCTTGCGAGAGGCTTGGTGCATCCCCCCGAGTGGACAGGAATCGGCCTCCTGATCGGAAGACCATCGACATATGTTGGCGACAGGATTACAAGCACGTCAAATTCATCCGAGGTACCATCGCGTTTCAATTTGCTAACGAGCGAGAAAAGACAGTCGGCTTCTTGACAATGTTGGTCTAGATGGGGACTTTGCTAAAGACGAGATCTGCACAGAACTAGCTGCGGAACATGCAAGGGGCTTCAAGTCCGAGGCGGAGGCCCAGGACTGGCGTCGCCGTAGTCGGCTGCATCATAAACTGCAACGATCCAACAGGATCTCGATCATGGGAAGAAAGAAAAGTGCACCCAATGATCCTCATTCATTGATCCTATCAGCAGACATGAAGCCACCGGTCAAGGTCCCGTCCTGCCGCCGTCTTTCCAAGGACTTCAAGAAGAAGTTTGTTCTGCGCCTCTGTGTGGGTATGGCGACTTGTTACACCACAGACACTCATTTCATTGTTTCGTATCTGGAGGGAGCCATTGCCAAAGGGGTCAACGCTAACATTACGATGCTGGCAGCCCTTGTTCACTGGGCTACATGGAATCCCGCAACCATGGCTTCGTGGAAGCTGTTTTTCGAATGGGACGGTGGCAGTGAGAACACAGCCTGGCCGTTGCTTGGGTACTGCTGCAAGATAGTGGACGAAGGCGTCAAAGGTTGGATCGAAACCCACCGCAATCTCAAAGGGCATGGACACGACGGCGACGATCAAGACTTTCGTGTCATGGATATGGGATGGAAAAGTAGCTTTTTCACCACCAACCTAGCCCAGGCACTCCTGAAGCTTCTGTTGGCGTTCAAGAGCAAGAGGGAACGCTACGTGCTGCTGGTTCTGACCTGCTGCTATGACTGGCAAAAGTATTTCGCCCCTTGTATGAACAAGTTCTTCAAGCAGTACTCGAAGCCGTTGGCCTGGCGTATTCGCAAGAGGGGCCCGAACGAGCTGCCTACGGCGGAAGTCAAGACGTGGGTAATACTATCCATCAACCTGCTTACCTACCTACCTATCGATCAATGTATTTACCTATTTGCCCGGCTAAAAATATATTGCTTATTTACATGCAGGGCGATGTCCAGCCGGAGTGGCATGGCGAGGGCGACGACGTCCAGGGCGCTCCGCTCAGCATCTACGTGAGGCGTCCCGGTATGAAATCATTGCTTCACTGTTATGTGTTGCCTGGATTTTCCATGATGTGCTATACGTTTCTGTGGTATATTGCTTGCAGAGCAAGCTATGCCCCCGAAGCTTCCTAACGGGATGTTTGCAACACCCCGCCTCAAGAAGGACATCCGAGCTTTGGCGAAGAAGTACTTGAGCCGGGAGGAGATTGACTGGATCGAGGAAATGCTCGCGAAGAACAATTTGACTCGCCTGCACATCGACGGTGACTATCTGCAAGGCAATCTCCCGGGCAAGCCTGCCCACATGTCGTGCGTTGACGCGAAGGGCAAAGAGTGGCGTGTCGAATTTCGTGTCTTGGATGAGCTGCCTCAGAATTTGTGGGAGCTACCACCGGATCGCAAGGCGAAGGTCGATGCCCTCACTCTTCTCACCGAGGAAGAGCGACTGAACCTTCCCAGAACTTACTTCTGTAATAATCAAGCCCCACCAGCGCACCCACGGTGGGTTGGTGGGACAGAACTTACTCCGGAAGAGCGGCGGGCTCAGGATCTGATGATTGCAGCTGCTCAAGCTCCGTGGAAGAAGATCGACGCCCTTCTGAAAGGGGCTGAGAACAAGGAGTCGTTTGCAGCCAGCCAAATGGTTGTAAAGGAGTTGAAGAGTTGGCTGATGCAGCACGGCGTGGCCACGCAAGACAGAGACAGGAAGGCTTTCAAGAAGGCCGATCTTGTGGAACGCGCCTGGTCGCACTTTCAAGACTGTGATTGCGGCCTCGAACAAGATGACGATCCTCCTCCACCTGTTCCTCGTCCTCTTCCTCGTCCTCCCTCTTTCTTCTTCTGCCTCTTTTTCTTCTTCTTCTTCTTCTTCTTCTTCTTCTTCTTCTTCTTCTTCTTCTTCTTCTTTCTTTCTTTCTTCTTTCTTTTTCTTCTTCATCATCATCATATTTTTGATATTGTAATTCATGCTCGTACCATGTACGTAGGCGGTTCAGAAGCAGATGTAGTTGAAGGTGCTGGTCGCGGTCGTGGCCGTGGCTGTCGTCGTGGGCGCGGGCGCGGACGTCGGGCTGCGGGTGCCCAGAGAGGCCGCGGAGGACAGAAGCGAGCACGCAGCGGGGCAGTATCAGGGGAAGCTAAAAGTGAACCACCGCGTCGTCGTCAGCGACAAGAGGAGGCCGTTAACGAAGAACCAGGCCCTGATCCTTGGGTCTGTAAGTCGTGTCGTTTTTTCAACGAGGAAGGGGGCCCCGAGTGTATTTTATGCAGATGGCCTACCGACCTAGATTCGGATGTCTCCAACACATCTTCGTTGTCTTCTGAAGACAGTCCCATCCTCAGGGAGTAGCCGCCTTCAGTGAATGAAGGTTTGTTTCAACCTTGCACATGTATGATCAGTTTGCAATCATTTGTATCATAACATGTACGTAGCTCATCTTGTTTCTAGCTTGCAGGAGCGCTTTGTTTTCTCAGGGAACACCACGTGTTTGTAGATTTGAATTCAATTCGACTTAATTTGATTCCCCCCCCCCCCACCCGTTTTTTCTCAAGTCTTTTGAAAGGTCGTTTTTCTCAAGTTTATTGAAAGGGAAAGACTCAAGTAAAGAGAAAAAAGCGCAACACGATTAGTAAGCATTATTAAAGCAAGGATCACTCATTTCATTCAATCCACTTAACTTGATTGTCGTTTGATCTTCTGCTGACATGCCCCCCCCCCCCCCCACACACACACACACATCGCTATGTCACATGTTTTTCCTAAGTGTGGAGGCAAGCAAAGCAATAATAATAATAAATAATAGCTTAGAATTCATCAGCACAGCTTCTCCTTTCTTTGTGAGCATGGATTCCGTGAAGCTCGTCATCGGACAGCTTTGTCAGTCCTTGCTGTCACCCCCCCCCCCTTTCCCTCCTGTTTCAGTCAGTTTTTCTCAAGTCTGTTGAAAGGGAAATGATAAATTAAATAGAAAACAAGCGCAAAACGATTAGTAAGCATTGTAAAAGCAAGGACCAATCATTTAGATCAATGCAATCCGTTCCGGCAGTACGAAATGATAGAAAAATATGTAAAATACATGGTTTTGGACCGGTTCCGACACACCTCCGGAGGTGAAGTCCAACTGACTTCCGATCAATAAAAACATGTTTCAATATCATTTTAATACATTGCTCAATTAGGTAAATGATTTCTATCGATTTCCTGAATGTTGTGAAAATATATGTTTTTGTCATTACAAATTTAGGAAAAAGTGACCCCCCCACCTTGGCCGATTCCTTTGTTATACTATACCACAGCAAGAGCAAATACAGACTTTGATGCTAGGCTTTTATTAAAAACGACAGCCGACTTAAAAGAGGGAACAAATCTATATTATACCACAGCAAGAGTAAATACAGACTTTGATACACGACTCGCAACCAAAAGCACCACAGATTTAAAAGAAGGAACAAACCTTTATTACACCACTGCGAGGTTTGACACTCAATTAGCGACCAAGAGCACAACCAACTTAGCAGAGGTAACAAATCTATATTATACGACGGTCAGAGCAAATACAGACTTTGACACACGACTAGCTACTAAATCAACAACCAACTTAGCAGAGGGAACAAACTTATATTATACGAATGCGAGATTTGACACTCAATTAGCTACTAAATCAACTACAAACTTAGCAGAGGGAACTAATTTATATTACACCACCGCACGAGATAATTCAAATGTTGACACACGGCTCGCCACTAAATAAACCACTAACTTGGCAGAGGGAACAAACCTTTACTATACGACAGCCAGAGCAAATACAGATTTTGATACGGGACTGGCGACCCGGAGCACCACTAACTTAGCAGAGGGCACTAATTTATATTACACCAATGCGAGATTTGATACACAATTAGCGACCAAGAGCACCACCAATTTAGCAGAGGGAACCAATCTATATTATACCACCGCAAGGGCGAATACGGACTTTGATACACGGCTAGGAACAAAATCAATAGATGCTTTAAGTGATGTAATAATAACAACACCCGCAAACGGCCAATTATTATCATACAACGGAACAAACTGGGTGAATTCCACTGGGACGCTATCTTTCCTTGCTTTAACGGGTGGGACGATGTCAGGCGATATTAACATGGGTGCTTCGGCTTTTACTTTATACACAGCCCCGCAGGCTATGACGAGTAATAATTCTGGTGGGTTTGTTGCTTCTGCTTCTAATGAATACAATCCAGCGTATTATGCTTTTAATGCTAGTCAGAATGATTATTGGACTACGGCCATATACTACAACGACACGACAGGAGTTTATTCAAGAGTTCCAGCAACCACGAATACTTGGGGAGGAACTCCATACACGGGCGAATACATAAAAATTGACTTAGGAGCAATATACAAGATAACAAATTATTATGTTAGGTCTTCGTCTGCGAATTTTATTGAAACAACTCCGAGTATTTGGTGTATGTTGGAGTAAGCACAGACAATATTACATTTACATTATGGGATAGCAAGAGCGGAGAGGCTTGGGCTTCACAGACAACGAAAACATATTCGCCTGCTTCAAATGCTTCTGCTAGATATATCATATTTTTAGTGAATAAAACGGGAAGTGGCGGAACTTCATTTAGAAGCCAACCCCGTATAGCCAGTTTGTATTTTGATTATGAGACATTTAATTATGACATAACATTGATTAGAAATATGACGAGCTACACATTAACGACAAGAGGAGCCATAACAGCAAGCGGATTAATAACTGCGAATGCGAGATTAACAGGAACCACATTAACGGCCAGCGGATTAATAACGGCGAATGCGGGAGTTGATATGAAAAGTCAAATTATATCAAACTTAGCCACTCCATCGGCTTCAACAGATGGAGCGAATAAAACTTATGTAAATCAAACCATAGCAGGAACAAAAGAATTTAGAGGAAAATTTGCAACTTCATCAGGTGTCCCGTGTATAGTAGGTAGGAATTCGAAGGGAACGGGTGCGACAGGGGGATTAGAATTATATGGAACCAGTGGCAATCTAAATGGTCCGCACATACAAGCATTCGTTCATTTATCTGTTTATCCCATATTTCAACAATTAAACTGGAGCCAAGACAATATTTTTTTTTAATTTTGATTGTTATTATGATGGTTCAAACTGGAAATCAAGCAACCTAAACTCCAACTTTCAAATATACAAGATAAGCAACAAACTCAGTTTTGTATATGCCTCAGGTGTCACAGTTGGAGGAACCATAGCTTTGGCTGAGGCAATGGGTATTAATACATCAGGAGAGGTAGTCATCCCAACAGCATCCAGCGGTTCTTTAACATTACGAAAAAGACCAGCTGTTACTTACGACCCACAAATATTTATGAAATCGGGAGGATATACGAATTATGGAGTAGTTTGTGCGGCAACTGGTTTGGTTCATGCTTGGACTACTTCAAACTCTTCAAGTGAGCCTTCTGGCAGTTATTATTATATTCCACTTAATTGTGCTTGGACAAACTCATCTGACAGGCTATTAAAATCAGATATTAAAACATTAGACTGCGGGGATTGTTGCGAGAAACTAATGAAAATAAATTGTTGTTCGTATTATTGGAAATCAGATGAGAAGAAAGAAAAAAAGAATCACGGATTTATCGCCGATGAAGTAAAAAAGTATTTCACGAATTTGTTTCCGAAAGCGGAATGAAATTAGATGACGGAGAAGGCAACCTTGAAGGCATAACATATACAGACTTCATTCCAATATTGGTTAGTGCTTTTCAACACATGGCGGAAAAGATGATTAATTTAGAAAAAGAAAATAAAACTTTACTTAATATATTACAAGACCAAGCAAACCAATTAGCAGAAATCCGAGCAGTCGTATTTCCTAATGCCCCCTAGATTACACCCTCCGCTACCAATCATAGAAGTAGATGGCGACCTCACACCAGAGTTGAAGAACCGTGTGCAAGATGTCCAAATTAAGCAGGAAGAAAAAAAATTAGACCACGAATACGAGGACAGCTGGGATTGCTGTTTGACTAAACGAAAAACCGACAGCCGACTTATTAAGTATCTGTTTCAAATGGCTATAATTATTGCGATTATAACCCTTTGTAATACTATCGTGAGGCTGTCTGAAAAGAACTTACCTTGTGAGGTTGACAACACTTATGTAGGTATTTTGACCTTACTCAAGATAAAAGCCGACCCGATAGTTATTTATTTATGAAGGTCAATCAAGTTGAACAACAATCAGACACCTCAGATACCTGCGGATGGCATAGGATGCGATTTCTTTTAGAGCGGGCGAAAGGAACCCGCTTTAAATTTGCTAGCGGTTTCACAGACTTAAAAGAAAAAGAAGCGGAGGAGTTAAAAGCACAGAATGGGTATGGTGATGCTTTTAATACATTTGTCTGAATTATTTATCTATTAATATACAATGGAGTATAAGGGCGGGCGAAGTAGTGGCATCTATTACATAAACAGTAAAAACAGGATAAATGGAACCGATAGCGACTTTACACACTCTTTGGATTTAAGAAGATTGGACAATCCAACACATTGTAAAATTTTACATATTTATGTTCCGAAATCATCTTACTCTGTGGCAAGTCCTTACAACACTTTTACTCTGAGCGAGAATGGCAACGAGGCACTCATTACGATACCAGAAGGCAACTACACGATGAACAATTTAAAAAATAAGCTGGCCGAGGTGCTAACCGCAGATAGTCCAAACCATTACACATACACAATAACTAGCAACAAAACGAATACCGACCCAGACGATGGTAAGTTATTATTTACCGTAGCGAACAATCCCAATAACATTCAACCGCGGTTTGTATTTGATGACGAAACTCGTATCCACGAAATTATGGTTTGAGCGGTCTTCTAATTATTTCTTTGCTAATAATAATCTGAGGTCGTCAAATGTCATAATATTGACGGGCGAAAAAACATTGTAACTTCAATCGGACTTAGTCGGCGAAAGTGATAATCACGTATTACAAGAGATATACACGGCGAATGAAATACCGTTCGGCTCTGTCATATATGATGGCTCTGGGTCGGAGTATGGCAAAAGACTATCTACTAATTCTAACAATGTGTATCGGTTTTACTTGACTGACGAAAACGACCAACCCATTAACCTCAACGGTCTCGGCATTGTAATGACCTTATTGATTTACCGCGCAACGAATTATTTTAATTTATTTAATTCATTTTTTAATTTGTTAAAATCTAGATAGGGTAATTTTAGAATTATTTATTTATTTTTTTCTTCCATTAAAATATAGTGTCGTTATTTACAAACTACAAAACTGAAAAGAAGAAAAATGCCTGTCCAATACGGAGGAGAACTAGTCCATCAGACTAAGGAACTGCTCACGGGTAAGTATGAATTGAATAAGCTTACTAGCCGTGAAGGGTCGGCAAATGTTGCCCTTACTGCTGGGGGTATGGAAAGCACATTTGAAATTCCTACTCGCCCTTTGAACCCTGCGAGGTCTGTGTTGCGATTTACTTACACTCCCGCACAGGCAGGTGGTGCGGGCCGCTACAATCGTATCTATATGGATTGTCTGTCTATGATTAAAACTATTGAACTGCGAAGCCGAAGCGGGCAGTATTTGTGTAATATCTTCAACACGTGGGTAATTACACAAAGGTTATATGGAAACCAGAAATGAAGTATGAAAAATTTATGGCACTTGAAAACCACGGTGCTGGTGTGGCTAGCGGTGCTATGCTTCAAAAGTGTAATGCTGGAAAAGTTGAAATTGGAACCGTGGCGGAGAGGCGGGCGATTACTACTGGTGGGACTTATGATGCTGTTAGGGATGCTATTCAAACATACTACAAAGTGCCTCTTGTTAATGCTCGTCGCCACGATGATACCGCTCTCGCTGATAGCACTGGTGGGAATTATAGTTTGGTTAATGTTCCTTTTGAGGAGGCTAAGTATTTTGAAGGAGGAGCTAATAATACTGCCACCCCTGTTATCAGTGTTAAGTTTCCTTTGGGTATGCTGTTTGACACTATTTTTGAACTTGATAAGACTATTGGATTTAATGAAATTCTGGATATGCGGATTGTGTGGGAAAGCACTGCTCGCACTTGATATGAATTCGTTTCAACCACTGCGGGAAACAATCTCAATCACTACACATTCGCCATTCTTCAACGAAGTGTGCTTGTGAAGGGAATTGAAATTTTGATTAGTTAAAACCCCCGCCAGTTGTAGTAATTAATTTTTGATAGTTAATTTATTTTTTATTATAATATACGAAGCTTACACAAAACATTTTTTGAGGTTGTAGGAGGTTTTTTGTAAAAAAAGCTCCTACGATGACAACTCACCAGAGAAATTTAGTCGCCCAAAACCCTAACGGAGACTTTGTAAATGTCAAAGTCGGATATGATGGAAGTATTGAAACCGATAATATGAAATCAGCTTTCGGCGAAGCATTAACTAGTCAATTAACACCAGTTGTTCAGGAGATTTTCCCCTATACCGTTAATACACGGATATGGACATTAACTCAAACTAATGCGACAGTTTCATTTAATGCGAATATGGCTGAATTAAAAACACAAGCAAATAATACTTCAACTGCTATCCTAACAAGTAAAAGAAGAATAAAATATCGGACTGGTATGGGGGTAGTAGCCCGCTTCACTGCTTTATGGACAACTGATGATACGAAAACATATTATTCGTGTGTAGGAATTGGTGAAAGTGATTTTTCAAATGGTTTCTATTTTTATAAAACTGATGTTGGCATGAATATTCTACAAGCCAAAGGAGGAGCAACTACTTATATCGCACAAACAAACTGGGATGACCCTTGTAATGGAACCAAAGATATGCCTGTCATTAATTGGAGTAAGGGTAATGTATTTCAAATTCAATTCCAGTATTTAGGATTTGGTGCTATACGATTTTATATTGAAAATCCGACAACTGGTAATTTTCAATTAGTTAATACAATTAAGTATGCGAATGCCAACACTGGTGTCAGTCTGCGAAACACAGCATTACCATTTACCGCACTAATGAGGAATGATGCTTCTACTGGAATTCAAAACCTTAAAACCGCGAGTGTTGGGTTATTCGTAGAAGGAACTAACACTATTAATTCAAGCATATCAAACGAAGCGGAAGGAAGTAAGGCGGCGAGCACTACCGAAAGCCCAATTCTCAGCATAAAAAATAAAACGACTTTTAATGGTGATGCTACGAATTATTCAATCGTTTACCCATCTCTCGTAAGCATGTCAAACGAAGACGCCAAAGTTAACATAGTGCGAATTGTGAAAACGACAGGAGAACTTACGGCGGAGAACTTTGCCGATATTGGTGCCACAACTTCAATCGTATCAAAGGATACCAGTGCGACTGCTCTTGGTGGTGCCACTATAAGCGACGTAATTCTAAAACTTTATGTTAATGCTACTTCTAGCCAACTTATTGACCTGCGTACCTATGACATACAACTTTCTCCTGGTGAAAATCTAACATTTTTACAAAAGTCTGTTGCGACTGTTAATAATGGAGGAAATGTAAGTGTTATAGTTAATTTCGTAGAAGACTAATAATTAATTCATTTTTGTAATATTTTTTTCTAATATAATATAGTAATATGTTTTATCGTCGTAAGTTGTACATCATTGGAGGTAGGCGGTTTCTAACAAAAGCATCTATCAAATCCCACATAAGAATAATTATAAGCAAATATAACGATGGAGAAAGACTGAACCCAGAAGATAGCAATTTTGTGCGAGACCTGATAACCCATCACCCATGTCTAAAAGATGGCATCATCGATGTTGAAAGTAATTTGACGACTGGGAGAAAACACTTTCGTGTAAATGGTAAGCCGTTTTCGTGGAATTGTTGTGTTGACCTTATAGGGCTTAGCAAATTTAAAAAAATGGCGAGAGTGATAAAAGAAGCGAGCAGGAATACGATAAGACCGCAAATACAAGAATATTTTGACATTATGGCTATTGATGTATTCGTAGAACCCAGATACATATGCGAAATAAGTGGAGATATATATGAGCGGGTTGATGTCCATGTTGACCACCACTTCGACATAATACAATTCAAAGATATACTTAAACAATATCTTGAAGTGAATAGAGAAGTAGAAGTTGAAGACAACATTTTGAAAGAACTGCATTTTACTAAGTTTAGCGACTTTCACGAACAGAAAGCAATACTGCGAATAATAAAAAAAGAAATCAATATTAGAGGGTGTGCTTATCTCCTTCTACTGTATATACTTTTTTACTTCATCTTTATTCTTAAACCACGGCTGTTGAACTAGCCATTCAAGATATTCTTTGTCAATCTTGGCAACATCTTCAATTTTTTATGTATATATTTTCCAACTTTATTTACTTCTTCCTCTTCATCGGGAATTTCTTTTTTTGCTTCGGCTTCACTCATTGTTAGGTTGTATATTATAAAAAATTTATTTATTATAATCATAAATATTTTTTCAATTCATCTTTATTACTACACCACGGTTAGCGAACTAAGCATTCAATGTATGGCTTATCAATCTTTGCGATATCTTGTATTTTTTTCCCCTTGTATTTCCCGAAATGAAAAGTGTCCTTCGGCTGTGTATTTCTCATTTCTTCAATCGCTTTTACTTCGTCGTGGATTACCTTTTGAACATCTTCCAACGAGAATGATTTCTTTTCGCTTTCAATTGAAAGTTTTTGGAACTTCTCGCACAGTCTTGTAAGGGTGGACATAGTAGGGGGTATATAGTAGGGATTATAAAAAATAAAAAATTAAATAATTAATATAGGATGAGTGAGTGGATTATCTTCGTTAAGGCTTACTCCGTCAAACACAACATAAGCTACAAGGAGCCATTGAAAAAAGCTGGTAAGGAATACAGAAAGCAGAAGGGAGGCACGGAGTTATCAGAGGATGTATATTTGTCTTCGTCAGAGAGAAAGGGTGCTGACGGATGGAAGCCAGTCGCAAGCAAAGAAAAGTCAACGGTGTATGAAAAAGATGGTAAAGCTATTGTCGCATTTAGAGGTTCGGTAGATAAGCGAGACTTACTAACAGATGTCGCATTAGTAAAGGGAATATTGAAAAGAACACCAAGATACAAAAGAAGAACAGAAGTTGGTTAATGAAGTGATAAAAAATATGGTAAGGATAATGTAGAGCTGACGGGTCATAGCCTTGGAGGAACGATAGCGAAGGATTTAAGTAGGCAGACGGGGGTAAAGGCTACAACATACAACAAAGGAAGTAGCACGAGAGACCTAATTGAAGGAGTGATTGACAGAGTAGCTACAAGAGTAAATCCAAAAGGTAAAAGGGCGAAGACGGCGAAGCTAACCACGAACTACCGAACCGCATTTGACCCTGTGTCATTGTTAGGGGCTACGGCTGTAAATACTAAGTTAGTCAAACCGAAAAAAGGAATTCATCCGATTAGGAGCTTCAAAGGTAAAGGAGCCAAAAAAATATATTTATAATTAACTTCTGATTTGAAAGCCAAGCGGGATGCTGTCGTTATCGTTAATGAACTCACGACCCGCCCACTTGTTCTCATTAACTTATTTTTTAACATTCGTTATATGTAAAATGCTAAAATGCGGGACTTGTTGTTGTTTGCTGTTTCTATCAATGTGTATTTTTTTCATTTGGAAATCCTTTACATTTTCAACCGACCCGCCTTTGTCCATCTTATCAAATGTATCATAGTTTAGCTGATTAGCATCTAAGCCTTTACCCGAAATATCTTTTAACTCCATTTTCCGCTGTTTCTATTTTAACTCCTTTTGAAATATGCCATTCTATGGCACTGATGCGAGTTCTATTTCCACTGGTGCTACCGCTACGGCCGTCGGTGCTACTGTCTCTAACCTAAATCTATTCTTTGCTGTTGAGACCGACCCGAATGTCATCCTCGGTGTCCAGCAAAAGATTGCGGGTGAGTGCTTTCCATTTAAGATTGAGTATCCTATTGTTTGGAAGCAAAGCCTTCAAACGGCTCAGCAAAACTATGTCATTAAGATGAACCGCTCGCAGGGTGAAAGAATTCGTCGTACCTATACAGCTTCCTTTAACAACACTGAGAGTGCCAATACTTCTTTTGATAATGATAACAGGGCGAACTAAGATTATTACTTATTACACCACTCTTGATGGAACTCGTATCCAACAGTTTGATGTTGACACCTCTGATAATGAAGACTGTATGCTTTTGAAGGATAAGTTGAAGGGAAGTGCTATTTTGAATTCCGATGTCTACCATTACAACTGGTTTCATGTTGATACGTGGGATAACAACCGCCCTCTGTGTGATAAGGATACCGACGGCTATGAGGTAAGCGGTTTGAGCCTAGACACCGAGAGACGATTTCAGTCGTTCATAGTCATTCCTTCCGTAAAGGCATCCTTCGTCGTGAATTTTAACATATATAGCTTTGGTGCACACACCTTTTATAATCTTACAACCATCGCCTAAGTCGTCCCCTATACCGCCAAGTTTCTTATTACCCATATTCTTGATATATCTAGCACATCTCGCGTGGATTTGTAAGCTATCAGTGTCGGTGTAGTAGAAATCATCTTCAATGCTTCTATGTGGGTTGGCTTCCTTAATATAGTTGAACATAATTCGTCTGCTATATGCTAGTATGAACGCCCCGTAGTGTGAAGGCTTTGTTATGCTACTCTCTAATAAGATTGGATTACGAGGTAAGCCTGATATGTGCCATAAATCTTTCCTTCTTTATCCGTAAATCTAACAATGTCAGTTATTTGATTACTATTCCAGAATTTCCAGTATTCTTCGTTAGTTTGTATATATGTTGTTATTGAATGTATAGGTCGTTGTATCATCTTACCGTATAGACTATTTATAAACAATTTTGCTAGAAGATATTGCGGGCTACCTTTCTCCGCATTTTCCTTCGCCTTAAACATATCGTCTATGTATTGTTTGAAAACACATTCAGATTTTACAGTGTAGTATCCTTTATGAATGCGGACTTCATATCCTTCGGCTACCATATCCTCAATATCTACACTCGTCAGCTATTGGTCGTTCATATCTTCTAGTCGCCATTTAAGAGAGCCCATTCTGTCTCTCTGTCCAATCCTTGAATGTAATATGTCTTTTGGAGAAACATAGTCAAGGTTGTAAATACCGATTTGAAGGTTTCGCGGGTCAAATGGACCGATTGTTTCCAGTATATCGCCCACCATAAATTCGTTCAACATTGCTGATGGGTATAGAGAAACAACATCCGCATCAATCAGGTAATCATCTATATCAGTGTATCCTATTTCTTTTTTCAAATATCTTTCATACTGAGCTGACACGAATCGCCTCTTAGACGGGTAAGTCCTTCTGCCGATAATGGCTTTTCTAAATGCTCTTTCCTGCTCCACCGTTGGAAGTCTCACCTCGTATTTACAATTTACGTATTTTTTCCATATATTGAAAGCCAGACTAGAAGTTGAAATGTATGAAGTTAGTTTGACTTTGTGAGCTGTAAATATTTCGGTATTTAACTTGTCATATAATTCATTCAAACACATAACATCATTGCTTAGATAAACCAAACAGTCCTGCCTCGTCTTCTCGTCCATATCCTCCCACTTTTTGGCACGGTTGTGGTCAAAGTCACCTTTTAGGATTTCGCATCCAATACTTTCAAGATTTGTTTTAAGACTTCCTTGTGTATGCTTACAAATACATTCCACGACCCGGCTCATACAGCTCCAAAGAAACTCCCCTTGGGAGCACCCGCGCCCCACCCGAAGGTGTTATCGATCTAACTGGCTCTGGGGCGGCAACTAACTATGGAAGTGCAAAGAACGCTTCCAGTGATGTCGGAAGTGCAAAGAATGCTTTGATTGACTTCTTTGACGCACGTGTCTACTACTCACCGGAGGCTGGCGAGAAAAGAAAGCAGGCGGCGGAACTTTCCCACCGAGGAAACACAAAGAGACCAATTTCTTGTTGCTTGGGAAAAGATAACCCCGTGCCTCCCAGCAAAGATGTCGTGATTTTTCATGATTTGCTGGAAAACCCTCTCCTGGAGCCGGCTGAGGTGCTTGGTGTGACATATCCCACATCTTAACATTTTCAAATTCTAAGCAGATAATAAAGCAGTTGTTTATTTTTGACGACTTAATCTTAATACCCCTTTTGATTAATTCTTGGTGTATGAAGTAGTGGTCGAAGTTTGCTCCGTTAAAACCATTAACATATAGAATGGGCGGTTTGTCCTTTTTATTTTTCGGCACCCATCCTTCTTTTATGCGGTCGCCTCGTTCTATTAGTAGGTCTATGAATTTACTTATACAATCTTTACCCGCTATAAATTTGAAACCCTCAGACCCCTGAGTATATCAAACAATGTAGCAGTCGTGGATATCGTAGTCGTCCGCGATGGATGTATTTCTAAATGTTTCCAAATCATAATGAAGGAGTTGGTCGTTGTTTATTTTTTCTTCCTCTCTAAATTTAGTTATTAAGTGTCTTTTACCATTCATTCTTCTTCAACATAATGTCCGCATATGTTTTCCTGTTGAGGTCGCATTTATGTTTTTTCAAATATAATCGTAAGCAGTCTTCTCACCGCTTCTTGAATTGCTTAACTAATCAGTAATAATTGTTATTCTCCAAAAATATTAATTTGTCTGGTTTGTCCTTCTTCGTTTGTGTTGAATGTCTCCTTCATAATATGGTCTGTTATTTCGTATGTTGTCCCTTCCTTTTTATATTTGTTCAATATTTGGATGGCTATTGAAAATGGTATTGGAGAGTTTGGAGGAAGGTTGAATTATGTTCTTATCTCATTATATTTTTTCTTGCTTATAGGGTGAATGTTTATTATGTCCTTACATAGGAAGAATAGACAGTTGTTATTTTTACTTGGTGGTGATATCTTTCTATCTTCTTTAAATTTCTCCTTTTTCTCTCTTGAACCTTCATAGCATTCCCCGCCATTCTCTTGAACGAATATTATTTTGACATACAGTATGGTTCTTTCATATCCATTCTCGCTTGCTTCAATGTTATTTATGTTGAACTCGTTCAGAGCATCCATAAATACAGTATCGTATTGGCGGAGTAGGAATGAATTGAAAGTTTTCTTTTTTAAATAGTGTCGTATCTTACACCAGGTATGGTGGAGTATGTTATAGAGATATTAGCAGCAGCATTGTTCGTCATCCCCTCCCTTCTCGCTCGTCGTATAGCGGGTATCAATACCTTCTCTTCCAAGGTGTCCGTATCGTAGAAGCTTATGTCTACGTCCTTAAATTTTAATAATACTGAGTTTAGCAGTCTGTCTCTTCTAATGATGTAGTCTTCCGCTTTAAACTCTCGCCTCTTCGCTTCCCTAGTCTTAACCTCGCGGAGATTTGCCTTAGCTTGAAGAAGTTGGACGTATTGCTGGTTTGGTCTGGGTGGTAGTGGTGGTTTTGACATTTTACAGTTATGTATATATTAGGTAAGATACTTTTTCTAAAATAATTCATCTATCTTTTTACCGTTATTATATGGGAGATATGTGTTTAGATGAAAAATATTTTTACCAGAATGAAAAAATTATTGCAGTTATTTTACTTATTCGGTCTTCCAGCTCTTGTATATTCCTTTTATATTCCTCAATGCTTTGGAGTTCTTGCTTTCGCTTTAATGCTTTTTCTTTTCTTTCCTCCTTCAACCTTTCTTGGTGGCGGTAGTAGTATGCGAGAGCCTTCTCGTTATTTCTCTTTCGTCTTGCTTCTCCTTCGTATAGCTTTGGTCTGGGCATCTTCTATATATATTAATATGAATATATTTTTATAAATGTAAAATAATTAATTATATATTATGAATAGCCATTCTCATATTTAGTTGTTCTTTTGCTTGGATACAAATGTGTATTTTGTATAGTTCCTTCATCGTATTCTTACCGCCATTTATTATTTCATATGCTTGCTTATCCCAGAACTAGTGTGCTTTTCTATACCTATCAATCATTTGCTCTCTCGTGAAATTTCTAAAAGAAAGGTCGTCAGCATTTGCTTCTGGAAAATGTTTCTTGTATGCTTCCTTCATTTCTTGGTCTGCTTGCTGTTGTAATGTCGTCGTCATTTTTTATAATTATGTAATAATATTTTTATAAATGTAAAATAATTAATTTTCTCACTTCCTTTTTCTTGCTTCCTTTCTTGACTTCCTCTTGATTTCTTAATTATTTCTTGTTTGTTCAAAAATGGTGATTTGGGCTTGAAAGACCACTTTTGTGCTGGTATTTTGCTTAAAAAATACCTAAACGAAAGTGGTAATCTTCTTGTATCCCTGTTGTATACTGATTCACCCGATAAAAATTTAGCTTGCCAATAAAATTTTTGCATATCAAGCTGCATACGTATGTAACGATGATTTTGCGTCCGGAAATACACTTGCATGGAAGAGTGTCAAAGCTTCTATATATGAAAGTTGTCTGTCTGGTGATACATAACTTCTCTCTCTCTCTCTCTATATATATATATATATATATATTATATATATATTCTTTCTTCTCTCTCTCTCTCTCTCTCTCTCTCTCGATCTCTCTCGATATCTCTTCTTCTTCTTCTTCTTCTTCTTCTTCTTCTTCTTCTTCTTCTTCTTCTTCTTCTTCTTCTTCTTCTTCTTCTTCTTCTTCTTCTTCTTTCTTCTTCTTCTTCTTCTTCTTCTTCTTCTTCTTCTTCTTCTTCTTCTTCTTCTTCTTCTTCTTCTTCTTCTTCTTCTTCTTCTTCTTCTTCTTTCTTCT
>WBZZ01003584.1:87500-100000 GCA_019918135.1 Paulinella micropora
GACGTCACAGTAATTTGCCTGCATTCATTAGCCGAACGCCCGACATCCCGTCAAAAATACCTGCACTCTGCAAAGCTTTAAGTGCGCTGCGCATGTACTACTGGCCTTGTATGTGTGCGTACGTGATATAGACGCTGGGGGTTGTATCGGCGCTGATCTTTGCGCTGTGCTTCGATGCGCTGAACAACATTGATAACTTCGACGATGCCGAGTTCTCGTTCACAGTCAAAGGTCGCACTCAATCTTAGCAAAAGACATTCGGATAGTTTATTAGTGGTGACTTCTCTATCTAGATCATTGTAAACTTCAAAGAGTTAGATATACCAGGATCCAACGCAACATGCAATTGTAACGCAACTTTTTTTTTTTTTTGAATTATGAGACGCTTACAGTTATTGAGTACTATGAACGATATCGATGACTTTCAGCGCTTCATTTTCAGTCAAAGATGCATATGGCTTTGGTTCCTTATGCATCGACTCATGTAAAAGCTCTACATGAGATCCTTCTAATAGTAATTTACGAGCCATAGCATAAGCTTGGGGTCCTTGCTGATTGCATTCGTACTTCATAATCAGAAACTGCTGATGTACTACATTAAATTTACGATATCATAACACTGTTGATGCAATATGACTGTACATGCATGAGAAAACGTTTTTGGGTGTACCGCTACGCATTCGCAGCTTGGAGGATAGCTGACATCATTATTATTAACATGATTGATGCAATATCTAACATGTACATTACGATCACTGTAGGTGCATAATAAAATGCTTGTGGTGTGCAGCTTGGGGGATATCGCTGCTGACGACTGCGACCATGTGCAGCATGTTTTCAACCATGCTGACTGTGCTGCTGCTGGCTAAGGTCAAGCTTTAAGCGACAACCACACAAAAATTCCAGTATCCTAAGCACAATAAATAAATACCTCCTGCATCAAGCATTTTGTCCTTAGACTACATACTACTTGTTTAGGTTCATGTGTTGGCACCTAGAGATGTGTCGAAGTTTGTGCAGGTATCTCTATCTATCTATCTATCTATCTATCTATCTATCTATCTATCTATCTATCTATCTATCTATCCATCTATCTCAGGTGTTTGGTGGATTGGTCAGCCTCCCCGACAACTTTCTGCTAAGTCAGTATGAAATGTTAGTAGTAGTAGTAGTAGTAGTAGTAGTAGTAGTAGTAGTAGTAGTAGTAGTAGTAGTAGTAGTAGTAGTAGTAGTAGTAAAGTAGCAGTAGCAGTAGTAGCAGTAGTAGCAGTAGTAGCAGTAGTAGCAGTAGTAGCAGTAGTAGCAGTAGTAGTAGTAGTAGTAGTAGTAGTAGTAGTAGTAGTAGTATTTTTGTGTTACTAATTTAGTATCGATCGTGGCACTGTCTGCTGCCATCTGCCTGCGCATCTGGTTTCAGTTTCAAGTTAAGGTGCGTTGTGTATCTATCTTTCTATCTATCTATCTATCTATCTATCTATCTATCTATCTATCTATCTATCTATCTATCTATCTATCTGTGTGTCTGTCTTCAAATTGAGCCTGCAACTGGAGGCGGGGTGGAATGGATGCCTATGTCTTCGGATATGCAGAGCTGATGGACCAAACCAAACATATCTGTCTCTCTGTCTGTCTGTCTGTCTGTCTGTCTATCTATCTATCTATCTATCTATCTATCTATCTATCTATATATGTATGTATGTATGTATGTATATGTGTCTTGATACAGGAACGAAGACACTTACTCGCTCAACTTTCCATCGTCTGCGTCGGTAAGTTAGTACGCATAAGTAAGGAAAGGGAAGAAAAGGAAAGAAAATGAAAGAAAAGAAAAGAAAAGAAAAGAAAAGAGAGAGAGAGAGAGAGAGAAGTGTACGTCAGTATTTAAGTAAATAAGTAAGTAAGCAAACAAGTAAGTAAGTTGCATGTTGCGAGTAGCTCAGCCTAGTGTGGCTGGGAGGCGGATGTTGCGTAACTAGTCGGGCGGGATCTGTAGATCTTGGCTTTGGAGGATTTGCTGGCCTAGGGGCTCTGCGTCTGGCCTGCCCTTGTTGGTGTGGGTTTGGTGTCGGTCCTCTCCTGTTGGATGTGGTTGCAACTCACTGTTCTTTGCTTGTTGTTGTTGTTGTTGTTGTTGTTGTTGTTGTTGTTGTTGTTGTTGTGTTGCTGACAGGAGCGCGACCGCCAGCTGCTTCTCTGTGCCACCATGCTGGTATACATGCATACATACATCATACATACATACATACATGCATACACACATACATACATACATACATACACGCCTTCCTGCGTGGCTGCCTACATACCTACATACATACATACATACATACATACATACCTACATACATACCTACCTACCTACATACCACCTACATACCTACTTACTTACCTACATACATACATACATACATACATACATAACTACCTACCTACATACATACATACATACATACATGGCTGTATAGGTGGATTACACCATGTTTGACACAGTCGCAAAGCCCGGTAAGCAGGGCATGAACCATCATTAAGGATGACGCGTCCAGGCGGGGCAGTTTTCGCCTGTCGGTAGGCGCCAGTAACAAGTGTTGCTATACGCTATTGCTGGGGACATTCCATCGGCTAAGCCGGCCAACTTGGATCTCAGCTGCTCGCTCGATAGTGCTGACGTGACAATGCTGAGAGTATCGTCGGAAAACTCAGGGCAAGGGCGTTCACAGGACATGCTGGTCGTCGCTGTATCATGGACCTTGGCTGAGGACAAGGGGTTGAAAGTTGAACAGATTTTTATTCGAATGTCTGCAGTGATACTCAGAGCCCAGCGACTCGTCAAGACATCCAAAGCTCCTCTCTCGTGATCAAGACAGTATAATATATGCTAACTGGCGATATTGAAGTAACAAAATAAATACCAAACTTTGGATCGCATGTTTCTCAAATCAAATTTGAGTTATATTGTGGACTGCTATTAATACATCTGAGAACATCATTAAAGAATCAAAACGCTAATAATCCAAACTTGGTTTTTCTTGTGATGTGCTTTGAGTTGCCGTGTCATACGATGTCTGCAATGTTGGCCGAGAAGCAGTTATAGTATTACCAAGTTATGTGAGGTTGTGACTCTTGAATGTATTAATACCCGAATCCTGGATCCATTTTCCTCTTACGCTTCCGGCGGCTTCCCACTTTTTCCCGTAGTAGTATATATTAATATTGATAATATATTAATATTACTAGAATATGACTTGCGGTCCGATCTGAGTCAGACTCTCTTGAAGTGAGTCCTCCAGAATCATTCTTATATTTATTAATACTACTACTATACTACTACTATACTACTATACTACTACTACTACTACTCAGTACTACTACTACTACTACTACTACTACTACTACTACTACTACTACTACTACTACTACAGTGCTGCTGCTGCTGCTGCTGCTACTAATCGAATACTAAGTTAACAGTATTAATACTATAATATATTATTAAGTTGCATTGATCACTACTGCTACTGTACTACTACTACTACTACTACTACTACTACTACTACTACTACTACTACTACTACTACTACTACTACTACTACTACTATTAATATTGCTGTTGACATTCAAGACAACAACAAAAATTAGTTTTTCATTTTTGTGTCAGATTTTCATTTTTGTGACAGTTTTTCATTTTTGTGACAAAAATTCAAATTTTGAAATTTAACGGTAACATTTCGCGAAAATTTACGATATTTTGCGGACGAATATAGCCGTTAATTTGAAAAATTCAAATTTTCACCCAAAATCAAAATTCCAACCAAAACTGAAATTCCAACCAAAACAGAAAAATCAATTTTTTTTGTTGTCTTGAATGTCAACAGCAATACTACTACTATTAATACTACTACTACTACTACTACTACTACTACTACTACTACTACTACTACTACTACTACTACTACTATTAAGTCGGATATTAATACTACTCTAGTACTACTACTATTAAATACTACTACTATTAAATACTACTGACTACCACTACGGGTGACTAGGACTTCTTCTTCTCCAGGAGTCCTTCTACTACTGTGTTTTCAAAGCACCGACAGGAATAAATTCAACTTCAATTTGATAGTATTAATAGTATTAATATCATAGTAAACTCAACATTATTGTATTAATAATTTTGTTGGGCCGGCTGAAATATAATCATTAATATTAATATAAGTATTAATTTAATATATCGTAAAATCACAGTTTTTCTTTTAGAGCAGTGAGAGTCAGGCCATGAGTTTGGCAGTTTGGCCACCAAAGGACACAGATTTTAATCAGGTATCGTCCGGTTAGGCTCATGCCACTATTAATAAAAGAGTTGAAACTTTATTTGCTGAGTCACGGAGTTCAGTGTGAGTTGAATCATGAGTCACACGTGCCGGATGGTCGTTAACTTTCAAGCCACGAGCTGGGCCGCCGGGTGAAAGCTCATTAGTGGTCGGAAGTTTGAAGTTGAAGTTCGGCCGACCGAACGGTTTCAACTTTTCCGGCCCACTGTGGGGGCCATCAACGCATATGCGACTTCAAGTTCAGATGACTGTCACATGATCTAATTTTTTTACGCGATTCAGTACATTCAGTTTTTAATACTACAGAAACTTGCAACTAGTAATCAGGAGTGAGCTCAGACATCAAATCATGTGACTACTTGAACCGAAGGCTTAGTGCTCAACTTGAAGTTCAAGGGTCAAGTAAACAATGAATCGAAGCTAGAATTGAGAACACTGTGAGTATTAAAATATTATATATAAGTTTAAACCGCTAGACGTGAGGCAGCCTCACGAACCAGACAGAGTCATCTCTTGAATTATAAGCTGCTTGCTAAGGTCCTGTTAACTGTCAGTAAGGAATGATACTACTAGGCTAGTTTGAACCGGGACCTTTCTCACTGGCGGCGGCTGACAGTCTTTTGAGTGACGTTTCACCTGAGCCTGAGGTACATGTGGCAGTGCCTGTTAGTGACTAATTTTTTTTAATAATTATGAAAGTTTCAGATGATATCGATGACTAACACCAGCGGTTTACCAGACCTCGAGTGACCGTGATTGCCCCTTCAAGTTTGCTAAAGGCTAGTTAATGTTCAAGGCGGAAGTAAAAGCAGTTTTGAAGGTATATAAGGCTCCGTTAGGCTTTCTAACACTGGTGTAATACAGTAGGCGGCTGGTTAGAGGCAAGGGCAGTCACAGTGGGGTTTGAGGCCTTGGCTTTCTGAGGCACTAGGAGGGAAGGGCAGTCGGACTCAGATTTGTTCATACATAAATACATACATACATACATACATACATGCACATACACATACATGCGTATATATATATTTATTATTATTATTATTATTATTATTATTATTATTATTATTATTATTATTATTGTTATTATTATTGTTAGTGGACACCGTGATAGCCCAGTGGTCAAGTTCTACCATCTGGGCCCTGTCGCCAGTTCGATTCCAGTCGGTGCCACCAGTATTTTCATTGAACATACCGGTCCGTCTGGACCAGTATTTTCATTGAACATACCGGTCCGTCTGGAAGTGTTGGAACTGCCCTTGCGGGGGTGTCATTACAGCCTATCGTCAATTCTTCGTACTCCCCTCACGGGTGAGACGATGGAGGCGCATGTGCAGAAATGCATCAGCCATTGACAGAGAAGCACTATTATTGTTAGTATTATTATTATTATTATTATTATTATTATTATTATTATTATTATTATTATTATTATTATTATTATTATTATTATTATTATTATTATTATTTGGACACCGTGATAGCCCAGTGGTCAAGTTCTACCATCTGGGCCCTGTCGCCAGTTCGATTCCAGTCGGTGCCACCAGTATTTTCATTGAACATACCGGTCCGTCTGGAAGTGTTGGAACTGCCCGTGCGGGGGTGTCATTAGAGCCTATCGTCAATTCTTCGTACTCCCCTCACGTGTGAGACGATGGAGGCGCATGTGCGGATTTGCATCAGCTATTGACAGAGAAGCACTATTATTATTATTATTATTATTATTATTATTATTATTATTATTATTATTATTATTATTATTATTAATGGACACCGTGATAGCCCAGTGGTCAAGTTCTACCATCTGGGCCCTGTCGCCAGTTCGATTCCCGTCGGTGCCACCAGTATTTTCATTGAACATACCGATCCATCTGGACCAGTATTTTCATTGAACATACCGGCCCGTCTGGAAGTGTTGGAACTGCCCTTGCGGGGGTGTCATTAGAGCTTATCGTCAATTCTTCGTACTCCCCTCACGGGTGAGACGATGGAGGCGCATGTGCAGAAATGCATCAGCCATTGACAGAGAAGCACTATTATTATTATTAAAGTTATTATTATTCTCATTATTATTATTATTATTATTATTATTATTATTATTATTATTATTATTATTATTATTATTATTATTATTATTATTATTATTATTATTATGGACATCGTGATAGCCCAGTGGTCAAGTTCTACCATCTGGGCCCTGTCGCCAGTTCGATTCCCGTCGGTGCCACCAGTATTTTCATTGAACATACCGGTCCGTCTGGAAGTGTTGGAACTGCCCTTGCGGGGGTGTCATTAGAGCCTATCGTCAATTCTTCGTACTCCCCTCACGGGTGAGACGATGGAGGCGCATGTGCAGAAATGCATCAGCCATTGACAGAGAAGCACTATTATTACTATTATTATTATTATTATTATTATTATTATTATTATTATTATTATTATTATTATTATTATTCTGGAGGGGTGCACAAGATGGCACTCCACGGGAAGAGGAGGTGGTTGGGCCTCTCCCCACGAAGGTGACCGCTTGGGGAGGGCGGTCACCGGGATATGCGCAACTCTCAACTGGGCATTTACTCGGTAGGGGTTCGGCCAGGCAGTTGTGGGGTTGTCTGTTGGATTGTTGGTTGGCTCGTTTTTCTTGGCTGTTGGGTTGGGTCTGGTTTCCTGGTTAGCCCATTTTCGCCGAATTTCCTGCCGAGTAAATGCCTGGGGGCTTCCAGTTCCGGTTTGGTGATCTTGTTGAGGTGAGCATTGGGAGGAAACAGTACCGAGATGGGTTGAAGATAGGATTCACATTGAGCCAACTCGGCCCCATCTCGGCTTCATGTTAATCCTATCTTCATCCTATCTGGGTTTTGTCTCCTCCCTATCTTCGCTTCTTCGGGGTTGCCTAACTGGAACACATGATGAGCGCACGTTGGAGAGGGGCTTCAGTCGGTCCCAATGCCTTGCCAGTGCCTTGCTGCGTTGCCGTGCCTTGCCCCATGCATTCACACTCTCCACCGTTGCATTTCTAACTGAGCAGCTTCGGCTGGGATTACTATACTTGTCTGTAAGACCCTATAGGTACCGCTAGGTTCGCGCCTTCTATACCCACGTGGGGGAGGAGTTTCAGCGGCACGCCGTCCGATCTGGCTCCACTCGGGGACACCCGTACCTCATGATGTGTATTGTTAGGAGCAGCTGAAAGTCCATAAGGCATGAGAGTAGAGGCGTTGGCGATGCGATGGAGAGTGTGTGTAGTGCGTGAGGCAGGTTCTGGTGACGCTGGGGGTGCTGGCGGGCGCCCAAGGGCACGAAGCGACGCGGCAGCATCCAGTGACACCGGCGAAAATGCGTGTAGTGTGTGTTGCAGATACCGCCGATGCTATTTGCATGGACGGGCGCTTTCCTCGGCGTAAAGAGGCGCGGCGGTGATGGCCAGCGACATTGGCCGTCTACTACTCTCAATGGATTACAAATACGCGAAGCACGGAGCTACCACTGTGGCCCTTATGGGACAAGGTAGAATCGCCGAAGACCTGGACAATCCCCGTGGGAATGCCTCTTCGACGGGCTCTGGCCCGATGTCCCAGGATGGGAGGATGAGGGCTCGCGTATATGACGGAATTCCTGAACCACGTGGAGAGGCTATCTTAGCTGCGCCTCATCCTTCCTCCCCAAACCTGGCACACGGGTCGGCGCTTCAACATAAGGCGAGCGGCGCTATGTGGCAGATGGCACCGCCGCCTCGACGGTACCGGCGGGTAGATCGGTACGACAAGGACGGGCGTAATCTGATTGTCTGGGGGCTCTCAGAACGCGCCAATCTACAGGAGATCGCCTCCAAAATGAGCGGTCTTGGTCTGGTGGTCCCGGTAATGGAGTGGCAAGGCCAGCGAATGTCTCGTCACCTGGAGCTGGTCTACGAGGACGATGACAGCAGGCAGACGGCGTTGCAGCAATTCAAACATCTCAAATTCTTCGGCAGAGGGGTCAATGTGGCCCTTGGGCGCAGGTTCAGGGACAGGGAACGTGTCCGAAGGCTTATTCGCATCCATCTGCGTGGGGAAGCGGCGGTCCGGAAGGAGGAAGCTGCGACGGGATATCGCGTCTTGCCTCTGCATGAAGAATGTGTCGATGATGTGCAGGTGGTGTCTTCGGAATTGGCTGCCGATGCACCTAAGTGTGTGTCTGAGTGTGCTGATGTGCATGTGGTGCCCCTGCATTCGGCGGCCAGTGCAGTGGGGGACCAACCTGCGCAAGCACCTGCAGAGGGGGGCAGCACGAGGGCGGAAGCCAAGCGCGGCCGTCGGGTCCGGAAACGAGCCAAGAAGCACCGCTCCAAGCAGTTCGATACCGGCTTCAAGCTACTCGTCGCGAGTCACAACTGGCAGGGTAAAACGGGATACGACAACGTAGGCACGGCGGAATGGGCATCATTCTACAAGCACGAGGGCTGGCTAGTCATCGGGGCTCAGGAGCACCGCATGGGCAAGAAGCAACTTTCCAAATGCAGCCTGGATGGATTCCGGATTTTTGGAAAACCTGCAGAGGTCAGCGAGAAAAATCGCTGCAAGGGTGGGGTTCTATTCGCGGTGGCTAACTTCCTTGGTCCGTATTGCAGCCTGGTGTCAGCCCCCGTCGACCACCGGCAGCAAGTGTGGCTGCGTATCGCCTCGGGTGTTACCGGCGCTCAGGATATCTATGTGGGCAACGGCTACTTTCCCCAGGAAAGCAGGAAGAAGAGTCGTCAGAGGCGTATGCGGCCTGGCAGGCAGCTATAGCTTTTTTTGGAGCCAAAGTTCTTGTGGTCACGGTGGCGGATGCCAACGCGAAGCTCGGGCCGGCATGCAGCAGAAAAGAGGAGGGCATCGTCGGTCAGCACGGAGAGGTCGATGATAAGGGAGCACCGGTACGTTCGGAGAACGGCAAGAGACTCGCGGCTGTCCTCGTCGCTACGGGCCTGCGAAATCTGAGCGGCTTCTCGTGCCCAGTGGAAGGGTCCTACTGGTGGTCCCGGCGTGAGCAGCGCGGCATGGGCACAGGCAAGCACCTCCTCGATTACATCTGCGCGTCGCCTGGCCTGGCAGCTGGAGCAAAGTTCGGAGTATGCGACGATGATCTTGATACGGACCACAAGGCAGTATGGGCCGAACTGACGTGGAGCGGCCAGCGCCGACCAAAGCGGGCTGCGAAACCTTACAGGTCCTTTCGTGTTGATAAGCTTATTGGTGCTGGTGTCTCGGGTAATGATCACGCTGCGAAGCAAGCGCTGGATTATCTACGCGACAAGTTCGATGACGTATTCCAGCATTGCCTACAGAAGCTTGGAGTGCATCAGCTGCCTGAGCTTGACCTATCGGGAGGTGCCGACAGCCAACGGGTGGTAGATGACGTCACCGAGCGAGTGGCGCAGTCCTTCCGAATGGCGGCGCACCGGGTCCTTGGCTCCAGATGTATACGACCCCGTTTCACCAACAATTGGTTCGACGGGGAGCTAAAGGAGCTCATTCAGCAGCGCCGGGAGGCCTACGCAGCATACAGAAGGGATGAATCGAATGCGGAAGCCCGTCTGAATTGGCTACGTCTCCGCAAGCAAATTCGGAAAGCAACTCGGGCCAAGAAGTCCGCCTCCTTCAAGCAAGTGCAAGCGGTCAAATGTCAACGCGAGCAATCCTCAAAGCGCTTTTGGCTACTCGCGAAGCGGCTTGGCGGGGCACGCAGAACGAAGGTCTCCGCGCCGGTGCAAAGGGAGGATGGCTCACTGGCGTGTACGCTGCCGGAAAAGGTCGCTCGGTGGGAGGAATTTCGGAAAAATTCGGTGAAGCCACGGGAAAATCCGGCAAGTGCGGCTGTTGTGGTGGCGTGCTGTGCAGAAGCAGGCTCGCTGGAGTGGGAGGAAGCCGAAGCTAAGCGGCAGTTCCACTGGAACGATCGCTTCAGAGATGAGGTGGCCCGGGCTATGAAGGAGCACGAAGTAAGTGAAGACACTTGCGAAGAGCTGGACAAGCCGTTCACGCAAGAGGAGGTCCTTGCAAGGCAACGTGCCCTGAATAACCACAAAGCTTGTGGCGAGGACAAAGTGAAGAACGAGATGCTCAAGTATGGCGGCGCCTACATCAATGGCTACTTAACGCAGTACTTCAACTGGATTCGAGAAGCCGAGAGGACTCCAAAAGCTTGGGGCAAGGGAATCATCGTCAATATCCCCAAGGGTGGGGATCCTACGGATCCTGACAACTGGAGGGATATCTCGATTATTAGTTGCCTTGGTAAGCTGTATCTGTCCTTATTAGCTACTCGTCTAACGCTCTTCGTGGATGGCCCGGATAAGCTACGTCCAGAGCAGGGAGGCTTCCGCCCGGGGCGTAGCACTACGGATCAGGTCTTTACCCTTTGGCAGAGGTTGAAGGGGCGTCAGCATCAGAAGCGGGAGTCGTATGTCCTGTTCGTCGATCTACGCAAGGCTTTCCCGTCTGTTTGGAGAGATGGCCTATTTGAGAGGCTCTGGAAGCTGGGTGTAAGGGGCAAGTTCTGGCGCACGCTACGCAGGTGCTACGAGCAGACTTCGTCGCAAGTGCTAGTTGATGGAGCACTCACCCCCGAAGTACTGGAGGGTGTAGGCGTCCAACAGGGGTCCCCTCTCTCTCCCACACTCTTCAACGTCTTTATGGATGAGCTGTGTGATCGGCTGGCGAGTGCCCTCAAGATCACGGATGTGAAGCGGCTGAACGACATCAAGGCACTTCTATACGCGGACGACGTGGCCCTCATCGCTCACAGTCGCACCGATCTCCAGAAGATGGTCAATGTTGTGGCCAAGTTCGCGGAAGATTACCGGCTGGAAGTCAACTTGAAGCCAGGCAAGACGGAAATCATGCCCATTTACACGTCGAGCAAGGCGAAACGACCAAGTATCAGGGAGCGAGGTGAGCCCGTGGTGTGGTTTTGCGGCCAGAAGCTTTGTGTCACCAGTCAGTACAAGTACCTGGGAGTGGTTATCACCGACGACCTGAAGTGGAAGGAGCAGGCCCTGCGGGCTACGCGTGTCACTGAAGTCGCCACCGCAGGTTGGTACTCGTTGTGGTGTGCAGGTGAGATACAAGCTAGGTATCGTCTCATGTGCTGGAATCAACTTGTGGGGGCCAAGCTGAAGTACACCTTCGATGTCTGGCGTGCCCCCGTATCGCAGCTCACCAAGCTGGAGGCAGCAATGCTGCGCCCCATGAGGATGATTCTCGGCATCAGCCCTAAGACAAGCAAGTGGATTACACTCTTTCTGGCGCGCTCTTTGAGTGCGGAGCGTTTGCGGCGGGCGGCGCAACTGAAGTTCTACCGGAGGAGCGATTTCCTGTCATCGCATCTCAAGTCAAATCCGACTGGACTGCGGAGGCCGAAGGCGCTATCAGGTTCTCAATGGATCTACAACAAGGGCTTCAGGAGCTCCTAAATAGCTCAGAGAAGGACCTCGAGGGTTGGACAAGTGGGCCCTTCAGCAGGACGTCAAGATGGTGCAGCAACTGATGTGGGACAAGCGAGAGGCAGGCAGCGATCTTACTGATGGCCTGCGAGTCATCCTAAGACAAGTCTTTGGAACTAAGGAGTTCCCAAGATGGGTAGCCCTTGATGATGCGCATTATAATCTGCTTCGGAGAAGGTTGCTCAGCTGCAACAACCGCCTTCGGTTGTACCGCAGCAAGTTGGTCAGTGGCATGTCCCCTCGCTGCTTCTGTTGTCATGATGATGTCAATGAGTCCCTTGCGCACTTCTTATGGGATTGCCCCATGCATGAGGCGAGACGTAAGCAGCTGTTGCTGAGTATGCAGAGGCTCGGTGGCATGGCTGTGGGGGGTGCTGAGGGGGATGGAGGGAGTGGGGAGGGTGGTGAGGTCGTAGGCGGTGAGGTTGTGGTGGAGGAAGTGTTGCTTGGGCGGGAGCGGGAGGGCTCTGTGCGGCAGGGTTGGGATGATATGTCGCCTGTGGATCAATCACGATTGTTTTGTAAGTTTTTTCAGGGGAAGTCGCGCTTCCGCAGTAACTTTAGGCTTGCTGCGTTGTTAGGGGATACAGCGTTGCGTCCCCCTCCAAAGTTGGATGTGTTGTTTGGATCATATGTGTCTGAGTGTTGGTCTGCTAGGGAGGGTAAAAGGGAGGAGCTTGAGGTGGAGGATGGGGGCGAGGAGGTGCTTG